>BMAU01019471.1:0-61304 GCA_019973935.1 Trichonephila clavipes
AGAATTAACTATTCACACAATACTCATAGCATCAACTATTCAAAATGTAAAAACATTAATAATTCACAAAATACCAAAGAATGAACTATTCACACAATACTCAAAAATAAACAATTCACACAATACTCAAAAATAAACAATTCACACAATACTCAAAAATAAACAATTCACACAATACTCAAAAATAAACTATTCAAACAATACTCAAAAATAAACTATTCACACAATACTCAAGGAGAATTAACTATTCACACAATACTCATAGCATCAACTATTCACAATGTAAAAAACATTAATAATTCACAAAATACTCAAGGATTTAGCTACTCACAATACTCAAAGAATGAACTATTCACACAATACTCAAAAATAAACAATTCACACAATACTCAAAAATAAACAATTCACACAATACTCAAAAATAAACTATTCAAACAATACTCAAAAATAAACTATTCACACAATAGTCAAAGAATTAATTATCCGCACAATACTCAAAGCGTAATTTGCTTAATCTCAAAGGAACAAGTTTGGTCTCACCTCTTTCCGAGGACTGCTTTCACCAGAGACCATCACCATTTTTCGAATCCTCTTATCACTTAATACAATTCTCAATAATATTAATCATCATCACATACTAATATTTTGCCAGGTTCTCCGGCGAGCTAGGACCATGTTTTGGCCCATCGATAGCTCTGTTAAAAATTAACTTGATTCAACTCAATCAGTGACTCAGTGGACTGTATTTTAACTCTATTTATTACAACGACTCTTCGCCATGTTGTTTACACTCTCTCTCGTAGCGTGGGCACTCCCCAAGCTCACTTCGTTTCACTTCGCGGCATTTGCGAAGCGATGTAAGTACAACAAGTGGCAAGGCGCACTCAACATACACAAAGATGGACTATTACACAATATAAGTGAATAATTGAAGTTAAATATAAAATACAGCACAGGATAACAATAAAGAATAAAGAAAATACATTTATCAGTTAAACAAATCAAATATAAATGCAAACAAAAAATAATGATAGTAATATATGAATGACAAAAATTATAATTATAAATACACACATTTTCATTCAATTGGCAAGATGCAGATATCTCTGACATTTCTTTTACTTATTTTTCCATCAGGGAGTTTAAGATTAACAACTCTTATTTGTTGTCATTACCACAAAAACTTCTAAAATTCTACCAGTAAGCCATTTGGTACCAGAAAGTGATTCATTCTTAATTAACACGAGAGTACCTATCTCAACATTATTTTTACTGAATCTCCATTTGCTCCTTTCTTGTAAATTATTTAAATAATTTCTTTTCCAAACTTTCCATATCTGCTGGGAAAGCCAATTAACTCTTTGCCATCTGATTAATCTATTTTCTTCAACATTAATTAATTCAGGCTCTACAATAGCCGTACCCCTCAGGGGGCTCACCTTCTTTAGGTGAGTACGGGTTTCACGCTCCCGAGGTGCCCTAGTGATCTTTTCCTTCTCCCTAGGGGCTTACTGTCTTTGGTAAACACGGGCTTCACGAACCCGGGGAACCCTAGTGATCCTTCTCTATTTTCGGCCCTCTTTCTTGCCATTCAAATTTCCCTTTTCTTCTTTTCACGTCCTGACCACAGACCTACATTGGACAATGCACATTGTCCCAACTTAAATTTTTTCTAGTAAAAAATTTGATATTTTTTTACTGCCGTGTTATGGTTTGCATTTTATATTACGTTCTTTTCATTTGATTTGCTTAAATTTCTTTTAATGTTTTGATTTTGTTCCTTCTTTTATGTTCGATTCTTGCTTTTTTTGTGTTCAACTTATCATATTTATTTTTCTGCCACGAAGTCCTGTGGCAGACCAGGACTGAGTGGAATGAAGTTGTGTCTGATGGGTTTTCACTATTGGTATGATGACACAACGGACTGCTACCTGGGAAAACTGGCACTTGGAGCGGGGTTTTGAACTTTTGAGGACCTTTGGACTAGTGAGGTGGGGTCTTGGAGGAAGCGGCCATGTAGAGGGTACAGGAGAAAAGCTGAGTTTTGCGTCTCAGGCCGCCAGATAGTACAGGAGCCCGGGACAGCCTAACCAGCATGTCCTGGCTGCTCTATCAGCTGGTGTATAATCCCGCCTGTCTTGTAGTTCCAGGTGGTGCCTGGATGGGGTCCTGCATTGCAGAGCGGGGGGCTCTCCCGAGGCCACTACTGGTTGCTGATTCTAGGGCAAGCCCTGCCAAACTGGTCCTCTGAAAATCAAAAGGGATTCTCCTCCTCCTTTTTCAAAAAAAAAAAATCAACATAAGTAAAATTAAGGAAAAAACTCAAAACGCATTTTTTAAAACCCCCAACCCACCCTACCCAACTAATGATGCTCAACCGATGGATGGTAAATGCCTCATATCACCCACAACTGCCATTGATACTATTGCTACGCATTCTCGATTTTTAATTCTTTCAACGCCTAACAATGAAATGTCACGGAAATCTCCTTTTGCAATACAGAAGGCCCTTCAAGGAATAGCTGGAAACCCGAAATCTGTGAAGAAATTACGTTCTGGGGACTTATTAATAGAAACCATATCTGCCCTCCAAACAAAATCTTTCTTGCTGGCAAAAACATTTATAGACTCTAATTTAACAGTTACTCCCCACAAATCATTGATTTCTTGTCGTGGTGTCATATCCGAGCCGGACCTTTTATACGCTTCAGAAGGAGAAATACTCGAGGGACTTTCTGACCAGGGTGTTACCCAGGTCCGAAGAATTACAATACTAAAAGACTCCACACGTTTACCTACTAAACATATCATTTTATCTTTCAATAGTCCGAAATTACCTACTGCTATTAAAGCCGGATATTTAAATTGCAAAATACGCCCATATATACCGAACCCTCTGCGCTGTTTCAAATGCCAGAGGTTCGGTCACTCCCAAACTTCCTGCCGCGGCCAATTAACCTGCTCTAGATGTGCATCTGTTGGACATGCTTCCACAGATTGCATTCTAGAGCCTAAATGTTTTAACTGTTCTCAACCGCATACTGCTGATTCAAAACTTTGCCCGAAGTGGAAAAGCGAAAAGCAAATTGAAGAAATTAAAACTAATAAAAATATAACATATGTAGAAGCCCGAAAATTAGTAGTCCCACAAACATCTCACACTTATGCTCAAGCTGCTAAATCCTCTAATAAAACCAGTTCTACTCAAACAGATGAAAATATAACGAAAATTAAATGTCCACCTTTGGAATTACTTCAACCCCTTTCATCACGATGACAAGAAAAATGTATCCATATCTACTCCTGATGTTTCTACATCATCATCTTCCACCCAAGCTCAACTCTTGCCGTTTACCTCTTCAATATCCACTAGTAACTCTGAGTCTCAACCACCTATTCCTACATGTACTGATGCTCCTTCCAAGAATATGGTCGCCCCTCTTGAATCATCTTCCTCAATCATACCAACTTCCTCATCACAGTCCGTTATTCCACCACCCTCTGATTCTAATACCGTACAGGATGCCAAGAAACTCGCAAAAGCACGATCGAGGAAAAGAAAAAAAGAATTACTGAAAAAAATGAAGGAAGCAATAATAGACATTAAAATGAATCCTCATAGACCTAAAAAACCGGCATCTGATGAGTCTACATCGGATGAGGAAGAAATGATTGTCTACGACGTGGAAGATGAAATCGAATCAAATCCCGATTACGTGAAAGAAAATGGTAAGACCTATTACAAGGGACAATTGCTTTTAACTCCAACGAAGCACAGAAAATAACTTTTTTTTTTCAATACCTGTCCAACTTGGTGGGGAATTCTCCCCACCAATCTGTATTTTAACATCTTTGTTATTAACTTTTATATGTATAAATTTTAAGATTTTGAATTTTTTTTACCAGAAATATTATAAACTTTTAACTTTTTAACAAATGTTTGGCGCAGTTTAGCCAAAATTGGCTCTTGCGCCAATAACCCCAAAATTCACTCACTCACTCTACAATAGCCGTAACAGGTCAACCAATTAAAAAGTGACCAGGTGACAAAGTTTCAAAATCATCAAAATCGGATGAAAGTGATCATAGGGGTCTCGAATTTAAAACAACTTCAATCTTGGCAAGTAAAGTAATAAACTCTTCTTCAAGTTTTAAATTTGAATTTCCAGCTACACGTTTTAAATGAGTTTTAAAGGACTTAACACCTGATTCCCATAAACCACCAAAATTTGGAGACATTGGAGGAATGGAATTCCAGTCTATATGTTCGTCATTAAAATAACTAACTAATGTTTCATCTGGAGCTTTAACTAAGTCATAATTTTTTTAATTCAATATTTGCCCCTATACAAATATTTTTCCATTATCGGAAATCATCTTAGAACTTTTGCCTCTTCGGAAAAATCTTTTCAAGCAGGCAATGAAAGCTTTAGAAGTAAGGTCAGAGACAAACTCCAAATGAATTGCTTTAGTTGATAAGCATACAAATATTGAAACATATACTTTGTTAAGAACTTCTTTACGTTGATTTTTAAATTTAACCATAAATGGACCACAAAAATCTACTCCACAATTACTAAATGGATATGAGGAGTAACCCTTTCCTTGGGCAAATCGCCCATTAATTGATTGGATAAAATGGGTTTGTTTTTAAAACAAATGACACAATTATGCACAACTTGGCGTGTCAGATGTCTGCCATTAAGTGACCAATATTTTTGACGAACATGATATAGCAAATTGTTTGAACCAACATGACGGTATTTTACATGATAATATGTTATGATCATTAACCCTCTGACTGCTCAATTTGTAGACCGAAATCGCTTCAAAAATTGGGGTTTTTTTTTCATATTTTAAATCTATATATATTAAAGAATTGAAAAATGCATTTTTTCTTTCTAGAAAAGATTTTTTATACAGAATTTTATCATGAGAAACTAAGTTGCCAGAAAAACCAATTTCAGATGTTATCACCAAAAAAAATTTTTTTTTAGTAAATTTCAATAAAATTTTATAGTTAATTTCTATTTATTGCACATTAAAAAAAAGTAAAATGTATAAAACTCCAGAAAATATAAAGCACAGATAAAAAAAGATACCTTAGAAATTCAGTTTAGTATGATAGAGTTCGAAACAGGTTTCAAGGCAAAGTCCAACTTCACAGTCTTTGCACCAGATTCGTGTTTCTTTAAGAATTTTTTTTCCCATTTGCATCTTTTCTTGAACAGCAAACAGCACATTGTCTTCGAGACTCTTTTTTATGGGGTTAGGTGGTATGTAGCTTGCAAAATAACGAGCTGTCAATCGCACAGGGTTCAGAGTAGAACTCGGTCTTCCTGGACCACTGCAGTTATCTCTATCAGAATACTTTTGGATACTTTCTTCAACTATTCGCAATCGAAATTCCAAAAGCTTTATATTATGTGTTGGGTTTTTCTTTTTGTAAAGTACATAGACATTCCACAAAGATTGATCTAAAAACTGCCTGTGAAAATTTTGATATAATACTTCCCTTCTTGTTTTCGGCGCGTAGGTTATTAGGACATTTCTTGGTCGCATAAGTCGACGCCACCCATTGTATTATTATAGTCACAAACGACAACTGGTTTCATAACAGTGTTTTTAGATTTGCATGTCACCAAATAAGAGCTTGCATCGTGAATAGTACTCATAAGGCATGCACTCTTCTTGTCCTGCCACTTCAGGGCCATGACTTTACCTCTTTGATAAGCAACAATTTCCCCTTTGGGGACTTTCTGTTTTGAAAAATTGACAGGGAGGTCTTTTCTGGTTTTATTCACTGTCCCATAAATGTCCGTCTTTTCTGTAAATAAGCTGTCTGCAAGCTGTGGATACATATAAAAATTATCAATAGTGACACAATAGCCTTTTCCCAGGAATCGATCCATCAAGAGTAAAACAATTTTGGTGGAAACTGGATATTGGCTGTATTTCGGATTATACACTGTTCCTTTTCACCTGTATATATGAGGAAATCTGAAATGTACCCACTTTCTGCTTCACAAAGAACGAAAAACTTCAAGCCAAATTTTGCTCCTTTTTTTGCAATATACATTTTCCACTTGAGCCTGCCTTTGAACTTCATCAAACTTTCATCTAAACTAAGATTTTTCCCGGGTATATAGACTTTTCGAAATTTGCGTTGAAGATGTCCCATTAGTTCATAAATTTTATTCAATTTCGGCCATGGGTGTCGGCCTTTATCAAATTCCTCATTATTAGTAAAATGAAGAAACTTCATGAGCAATAAAAACCTATTTCTTTCAATTACTTTTGCAAAAATTGGTGTGGATAATGTTTGACGCTTAGACCAATAATGTTCCTGTTCTGGCTTCTTTATGACTCCTTGCAGTAACAAAACTGCAAAAAATAGTCTTAGTTCTTCAACATTTGTTTCCCCCTCAGGGGGCTCACCTTCTTTAGGTGAGTACGGGTTTCACGCTCCCGAGGTGCCCTAGTGATCTTTTCCTTTTCCCAAGGGGTTTATTCTCTTTGGTAAACACGGGTTTCACGAACCCGGGAAACCCTAGTGATCCTTCTCTATTTTCGACCCTACTTCTTGTCATCACATTTCTCCTTTTCTTTTCCCCTCCTGACCACAGACAAATTTTTTAAATTTCAAGGTTGAATTATTAGTTTTTTCTTGTGAAAAAACTTCCGTTTTATTACTAACATATTATGGGTTACATTTTGTATTGCGTTAGTTTAATTTCTTTTTCGTATATTTCTTTAAATGTTTTGATTTTTGTTGCTTTATCTGTTTTTGACTAACAACGTTGGTTTTCCGACCCGCATGTTTGCCGTGTGCGGCGTCCCGTAAGGAGGAAAATGGTGTCCTGGGAATACCTTTGGCCCACGCTTCGCTGTAGACGGGTTTCAGGAGTGAGCCCGCTCCTGTCAATCGGCTGGTGATATCTCTCTTTGGTCTTCCCGAAAAGACACTGCTGTAGGGTTAGTACTGCAGATAAGGGGTGTCGGGTTTACCCATTGGATCCTCGCCCTGATGCTGTAGCACTATGTTGTGGGTGTACTCCAGGTAAGCGCCGTGCCTGGTTTTTTGCCAGATGACCGGCACACTGCCTCCCTTGTTGTTCTCCGTGGTGGGTGGAGGCACGCCAGGATGAAGTTTCGTTACACGTATTTATGGATCCAATGCTGCTGTGCCCGGGTAAAGGCCTCGTATTACCCAACCCCAACATCGATCAGATTTCAACTAATACAAGATATTTATTACTTGCTCTTCCAAATTATGAAATGTCCAATAAATCACCTTTTGCCGTTCACAAAGCCCTTATTGGAATAGGTGGTGAACCCAAGTCCGTAAAACGTTTACGTTCCGGGGATCTACTAATTGAAACTAATTCCGCTATTCAAACAAAGTCGTTTCTCCTCGCCAAAACCTTTTTAAACTCGCCTTTAATTGTAACTCCGCATAAATCTCTTAACTCTTGCAGAGGTGTTATTTCAGAACCTGACTTGTTGACCACTTCTGAATCTGAAATCCTTGAAGGATTTTCAGATCAGGGTGTGATTCAGGTCAGAAGAATTACAATAAAAAAAGAATACTACAGTTTTTCCTACAAAGCATTTAATTTTAACATTTAATAGCCCGAATCTACCTTCTTCAATTAAAGCTGGATATCTTAATTGCAAAATTCGCCGGTACATTCCGAACCCTCTGCGCTGTTTCAAGTGCCAGAGGTTCGGACACTCAAACTTCCTGCCGCGGTCAACTTACTTGCTCTAGATGTGCATCTGTTGGACATGCTTCCACAGATTGCAGTCTAGAGCCTAAATGTATTAACTGTTCTCAACCCCACACTGCTGATTCAAAACTTTGCCCGAAGTGGAAAAACGAAAAACAAATTCAGGAAATAAAAACTAATAGAAATATAACGTATGTAGAAGCCCGAAAACTAATAGTGCCACAGTTACTCAAAACCTATGCCGAGGCTGCACAAAACCCTCAATAGTAAACAATTCCACCCAAACAGATGAAAACATCACACAAATAAAATGCACGCCATTAAATTTACTCCAACCGCTTTCATCCCTCCCTAAACCAAATATATTAATATCTACTCCTGCTATTTCCACATCATCCTCGTCAATTCAAGCAGAACTACTTTCTCCCATATCTGCAAAAGCAGCTACAGTTTTACAGCCTGAACCACATATTCCAATGTCCAATGTCGTACTTTCTAATATGTTCACCCCAATTGAATCCTCCTCACTTCCTTATGCAACGATATTCAACCCCCTTCTACATCCAATACTGAATGGGATTCCAAATTAAAATCAAAAACACGTATACGAAAACGAAAAAAAGAATTACTTAAAAAATTAAATGAAGAAAAAATAGAAATAAAGATGGCACCGTATAGACATAAAAAACCGGCTCCAACAGACTACACGACGGATGAGGAAGACTTGATAACGTATGATGTGGAGGAGGAGGAACTTGAACCAGATCCTAAAGATAAGTTCGCGATTATGGAGTATCATAAAAGCAATCCGAACAAATATATACGCGCGTTAAGATTAGCAAAATTTGGCTTTTCGAAAGAACATTATTTTCAGAAACAGAAAGACTCCATAGGTAAAAAATTTGTGTCATACAATCTATGTACTTTTCCTAATTTACTGCAACATAAAATTATTAAATATATAAGATAGTTTAAGAAATATAAGGATTCGAAAAAGTACACACCAAAAAAGAAGTTTTCGGATACATGGTGCTCTTTAGGTACATGTATCTTTCCTTTTATAACATATAACACCACAAAACATGCTGTTTAGTTGTAAAACTCTACCTTTATTTAAATGCAATAGTTCTTTTTTATATTTCCTTGCTCAGAAATTTTTTAAAAAAATTTTCACTTTTTGAAATTTTGATAAAAATGGCATTTTTTTTTTTTTAGAAATTGAGCAATAAAAGTAAAAATACTAACATTTAAGAAATAAAATTAGTAGCATTAAAACATTATCACGACTCAAAAGCTCATACCAAGTTTCATTAAAAAATATAACTAATAGATTTTTCTACACGTGTACCTAAAAACTGAAAAAACACATTTTGAGAAAATTGAAAAAAACTAAATAAAATGAAACACTTACCTAAAATTTGAATTTTAAAAACCTCCAGCACTATACTCATCTTGCATTGACTGTTCTAAAGCATCCTGCTTTCTTTTAATTTGCCTTTTTGTTGTCCTGGCTTCTTTGGTAGCTTTTTGAACAGCCATCTCAGCTTCACAAATTCTGACGTAGTCAATTTTACGAAGGCCTTCACAAGTGTTGATGCCTGGATTGATTTTTAATGCTTTTAATACTTCTGTTCTTGCATATACACCATCATTTTTCAAACTATTTTATATATTAAAGCATATAACTGCGTCCATAACACCCATTTGCAAAGTTCTTTTGCTCACAAATGTGTTTTTCGGCACGCGATTCCACACACAGTTATTAAAGCTTTCGTTGGGGTTCTGAGTTCGGCCATGCAAACATTTCAATAACAGTTCTTTTGCAGTTAAGTCTCTAAATTTTTTTTTAATTTTAAAAAGAGCTGTTTCTGTGAGGGAATGTTTGTGGGTGTATTTTTCACCTAATACAATGCTTTTATTGTACCCGCACCAACTTTCTTCTCCCATAGGGCACAAAGCATGTTGTGGATTTTCATCTGTCGACAGTTTATGGAAATATATTTCCCAGATGGATTTGGACATATCTGCAAATGATTTTCCAACATTTCTTCTTATGGCTAGGCCATAATAATTTTGCAGCAGAAGAATTTCTGCATCTGTCAGCCTTCCTCGTCCAGATATTGGTTTGCTGTCTGACTGCTTGGTGGATTTTAAATTGTTCTTTAGGGCTCTCAGTCTTGCTCCCATCCTTTTTTGCACGTGGCCGATGCACTCTAGTTTTTCAACAGGAAATTCATCACCATATATGTTTGATTCTTGAACCCCTTCGAATCTCAATCTCCAAGGTATTGAACATACCGAACATTGTAAATTGGTAAGGAGCGACTGAAAATCCGCAATGCTCTTTCACTCTCCATTCCCGCACTAAATCCATGATAGTTTACCTGGCAATTATCACAGGTTTTGTTCGTATTTTTGCATTCAAAACAATATTTGATAGGCACTCAAAATCAATAACTCTTCCGTTATCGAGAGAAGTTGCCGTTACAACGCCATTCTTCGAAGAGTGTCCTCTTTTCTGCCAGGTCCCGTCAAGAGCAATTGCTATGTTCTTATTGTGTTCATTTTTAATGACAGCTTCAATAACGCTGTTAACCATTGAACGAGATGAAACAGTTTCCAAAGCTTTAAAAATTGGCGTATACAGTCTTTCAAATTTAGCTGGAGGAAGAGGTAAATTCATCAGTGCACAAAATATCTGAGCTGAACTTTTGCCAATTCCAATGCACCTCATGCCATAAACAAACCTCAAATTTACTTCATATCCATCTGACATGGTATTTGAAGTCATTGAAGCATGACCAGAACCACAATACTTGCAAGTTGCTGACACACTGGTCGCAAGGCCTTTGCAATTACTTTTATTTTCAGCGACATCAAAGCAGAAAGATCTATCACAATATCTGCATTTTGCAATATTGTTGAAAATATCATTGATCACATTTAAGTCAATAATAACATACCTGCTTTGAGTTTCAACTGAAAAATTATCTTCATAGTCCTTAAAAGATCCTTCACTCTTCTCAATTTTCTGTTTAGATGCACTGACATCAACTCGTTCACTCTCAGCATTTACTGAAGTGTTTCTACGAATTACACGACGTTTGACTTGCCCAAACTTTTTTGTTCTAGGCATTGTAGATGTTTAAAATTCTCGCAAATTGCAAACAAATTGAATGTAAACAAAAAAAAGTAACTTAGCAGTCAAAATACGAAGTTCGTAATTCACGTGTTTGTAACCAAAGCACGAGAAAGCAAAACGTTCAAAAATTCCACAGCTTGTGTATAATCAAGATTGAGTTGAGTAGTTATAGTCCTTCTCAAACCACAAAAATAAAATAAATAAATCGGATTAAGTGATATAAAAACACCAATCTACATAAAAACATGCTTCGGTCAGTTGTAAGATGGGCGTGGCAATTGACGTGCGATAACGTAAACATGAGGCGTGACAGCTGTTGCTTACATTTTAAAACCGCAATTACTCGGATATTAAGCTTTAAACCTATACATGTTTTATATTTTTGGAATCAGCATTAAATCTACTTTTTTTTAAAGATGAAAATTGAAAAATCGATTTTTTCAAGGCTTAGAACGTCTCTGTTCCAATGAGTCTCCAACTCATCGCGAAATAAAGTTGCTCTTCTCACAGTCTTTCGTAAAGCAAGCTTTACTGTTCGAATAAGTCTTTCGTAAAAGCCACCCCACCAGGGTGCTCGTTCTATAATAAATTGCCAGTAGATTATGAGAAGCGTAGAACGCTTTCACTGTAGGATCGCTGATAATTTTCCACAAGTTTTTCAGTTCAAGTTCGAATTTCTTAAAAGTTTTTGCGTTGTCAGTCAAGATTTTTGAACACAGGCCACGACGACTAATAAAACGTCGAAGTGCTAATAGAAACGTTTCAATTGTAAGGTTGTTCACTAGCTCTAAGTGAAGAGCTCTCGTAACAGCACACGTAAATAAAACAATGTAATGTTTATTCTCGTCTTTTGTGTAGAGGGGGCCTCCAAAATCTATTCCAACTACAGAAAATGGAGCTGACTGCTCTACACGAAGAGCTGGTAACGGAGCGGTAACTTGAACACCTGAAATCGAACCAAATCTTTTGCATAGCAGACATTTCTTTAAGATGTTTTTCACAGTCTGTCTCCTCTTAATGAGCCAGAATCCCTCTATAATTTCTAGTAGAGTTTCACTAACACCACCGTGAAAAACCTTTTCGTGAGAGTCTCGCACCATTAAATTTACGAAGTATTGCTTGGCCGGTAAAGTGATAGGGTGTTTTTGTAAATAAGAAAATTTAGATTTATGCAGTCTTCCACCGACACGTATCAGTTCATCTAAATCAAGGAAAGGATTAAACTCTAAAATTACTGAAGTTTTGAGTAGTAGTTTGCGTGCACGTAAACAATTAACTTCGGCGAAAGCATCTCTCTGTACCAATCCAAATTGAATCCAAAATTTTTCGGCACCATCGATTTCTTCTGTACTTAAGTCGTCAGATCGTTTATTGAATCTATTGCGAATGTTATGCACAAAACGAAGCACCCATCTAGTAACTCGCAATAATTTCTGCAGGCTGCTAAATTTGCTTAAATTAATTATTGAGGCTGTGTTTAATTCACATGCGAACGTAAACTCTTGTTCTTCGGATTCACATGGGTCGGTTGAAGAAAAGTCACAATTCAAGTTTTTCGGCCAGTTGTTTTCCGTCGTGCGAAGCCACTGAGGACCATGCATCCAAAATTGGCTGTTAATAATCGTCTCGAGATTCGCTCCACGAGAAACATAATCTGCTGGATTTTCTCTCCCACTGCAATGATGCCAATCAGACGGATCGGAATTTGATTGGATTTCTATTGCCCTATTCGAAACAAACTGCTTGTAATTTAAAGCTTTTCCTTTAATCCAATGGAGAGCAATAGAAGAATCACTCCAAAGGAAAAATTTCGAAATAGGGAATTTAAATTTTGATGTTAAATATTTCAAAATTCTCGATGCTAAAACTGCTCCCAAAAGTTCCAATCGTGGGAGGGTTAACTTTTTGAGTGGAGAAACTCTGCTTTTAGCGGTTATAAAACTCGTGTAAATATCGTCATTCGCAGTGATATAACGAAAATACGCCACTGCTCGAAATGCTCTGGGACTTGCATCACAAAATATGTGCAATTGCAAATCCTTTCCCTTATCTAAAGGATGTGGAAAATATTTTCCTTCCAATGTTAAGTCGCTTAGAAGACAAACTTGAGAGCACCAAGTCTCCCATTTGTTCTTTAACTCGGTGGGCAATTGCTCATCCCAGCCGAGACCGTATTCCCAAATTTCTTGCATTAAGCATTTTATTATTAACACAAATGGGAAAATAAAACCTATCGGATCAAAGATTTTTGCTGCTGTTTTTAGAACACAGCGTTTTGAATTCTTTAAATTTTTAATTAACTCAAGCAATGATTGTGCATCTAATTTAAATGTATCAATATTTAAATTCCAAATAATTCCTAAAACCATTAAAGAACGCTCACCCGATTCACATACATCACCTATACCGTTTTCGTTCCATAATTTTCTTAATTCCTTCGAATTAGATTTAAATTTTCTTAAATTCATATTAGCATCTTTAGAATTTCAATCGCGTTTTGAGAGATCGAAAGCTTTATTAACGGTTTCGGATGAACCGGCGAACAGATCGTCAACATATAAAGAAGTATTCAACATTTCATAGGTAAAACATTCAACATTCAACATTTCATAGGTCACGATTAAATTCCATATACGAAAATATAAGGAAGATTATAGAGAACTATAATCTTCCTTATATTTTCGTATATGGAATTTAATCGTCGCAGCAAGTACAAAAGGACTCAAGGTCACCCCAAAAGGTACACGATTCATTCTCATTATTTTGTACGATTTGGCATCTCCATCATTCGGAAACCAAAAAAATCTTAAATAGTTGCGATCTTCCTCAGCTATTCCAATCATTAAAAATGCCCCTTGAATATCACTACAAAACGCATTTTCATATTCGCGAAATCGCAAGATTACATCTATTATTCGGGGATGCAAAGGTGGACCCGCATAAAGGCACTCATTCAAAGATTTACAGTCTCTACCTTTCGAGGACGCATCAAAAACCATTCGAACTTTCGTCGTTTCTTTGTCTTTTCGAACCACAGCCGAATGAGGCATATAATAAGAATTAGTTTCGAAATGTGATGAAGATTCCTCAACAATATTTTCTTTAATTTGATATTTAACAATATTTATGTATTCATTATAAAGCCAATTATTGTCTTGCATTTTTATACTTAAATTGCCGAATCTGCGCTTCGCTATTGCCCAATTATTTTGCAAATCGCTTGGTGTATCTTCCCAAAATAATTTTGTCTCATACATTCCGTTATTAAATTTTAAATTATTCTCAAAACTCGAAATATGGTCGTTATCTCTACCTAAAATATTCTTTTCTGTTTCTCTAATTCCCATCGATTCTAATTTCCAAAACTGGGTTAAATTTTCATTTAATTGGGAACATTCTATTTTAAATACAGAAACGTTTTCTTTATAATGTACATCCATAGGCGATATTCTACCCTGGATTATTGTCCCGAAAATGGTATCTATCGCAAACAAAGTTTTTAATTTTTCCTTTTTACCGGAATGAATCTTCCAAAAATATTGCTCTCCTATTAACAATGAAATCTCATCTCCATTCGATTCGTTTATGTTAGAGAAGTGAACATTTTTACAGCTAAGCGATTTCTTTAATTTATTCGCCGATATCTTGAAAGGAGTTCCGGAAATGACATCCGTCAGGAGAGCTTCTATAGTGATCGTGTTTACAGGGTCGTTAAGGTTACAGAGGGTAATTTCCACAACTTTTTTTTTTTTTTTTGAATGGGTGTTCTCGAACCGAATGTGTAAACCAATAAATTTTCTTCGCGTTTCACAGGAAGTTTCATTTCAGATGCTACTGTTTTTTTAAAAAAACATCTCTGCGAAGCGTTATCTAACAAGAGATTTATTTCCCTTTTCTCCTATTCGTTTACCAACAAAGCCCTACACGTTTCGAGAAGAATTTCGTCAGGAGTTGTATTCACATTACAGCATGAAATACTTTTCATAGGGGTGTCACATTGCAGAGAGGAACCCCGAACACCTGCGTTCTCAGAGGCGTTCTTTTTGTAGGGATGAAAGAAGTTTCGCATATCAGTTCGGAGTGACGACCCCTACAATTAACGCAAACCCTAGTCTTTTTACAAGCCCGAAATATATGGCCTCGCGTGAGACATAGATAACAAGTGCCGTTTTTTCTAAGAGATAATTTCCTTTCCTCGATTGGTTTTGGACAAAAATCGGAACTATGGTTATTTTTATTATCATTTCCCAAACAAAATACACACTTATTTACATTTACAACAAACGCGAAGGTCGTCGGGATATTATAAGTATTTTATTTTTTCCACACGCTGAATCTACGTTATATATTTATTAAATTTACTGTGGTTATAATTCTGTTTTTCGTTATAATAATTTCTAGTTTCTTTTCGGAGATTGGAATCATAAGAATTAAATTCTTTAGTTAAATGCTTATTTTTTTCGCGACATTGAATTTCTACTTTTAAGAAGTATAATAAATCAGAAATCATATTCTCCGTTTGACCGTATGATTTTCAGGTAAACTTTAATAATAAATCCCGAGGTTATTTATCCGATTTTAAAATTATTGGATACAATAAAGAACTAACTATAAGTGTCCGAATTTACCCTACAGTTTTGTAATCCTCGAATATGGATTTCACATTCAGAATACAGTTTTCGCAAGCTCAAAGTATCATATGAGTTTCGCACAGGATTTAAATGCAAAATTCGGACATATGTGAATCAATAATTAAATCTTTTCTGCCAAATCGCTCGTTAATTATGTTTAATGCGATTGTATGGTTATTTGCACTTAAAGTTAAATCTCTAACTGCTATTTCAGCTTCATCAATTAAATAAGATTTTAAATAATTAAATTTCTCAACTTCACTTAAATTTGAGTTATTGCGAATTTTTGCTTCGAATTGGGCAAAGAAATCACTAAATTTTAAAATATTTCCGTCAAATTGCGGGATTTGCAGTTGAGGGAGTTTTAAACTTGAAAATTGTTGTTCGCTTCTAGAACTTGTAATAAGTGTGTTTCTCGACTCAGTTTCTCTTTTGTTTAATATTTTATTGGCACGCACTTTACAAGTTATTATTGAATCTCGGCATTCTTTTTGTTTTTCTATTTCCTTTTCTAGGTCGTCCATATTAGTAAGAATCGTGATATCTTTGTCAACATTCTCAAGTTGTTTTTCTTTATCAATTAATTTTGCTAAAAGTTATTCTATTAAATCGCTTGTTGCATTTTCCTTCTCAATTTCAATTTTAATTGAGTTCGATAATTTTGTTGCCGCCCTTCTTACAGGTGTTCGAATTTTTTTAAGGAGTTCGATATCCACATTTCGTATAACTTAAATTTTCAAATTCAAATACTGTTCGCAAGATTTCAACTACACTAACAGTTCGCAATATTTATCTAAAGGTCCCTGGTTCGATCCCGAGTTTCCCCTCAGGGGGCTCACCTTCTTTAGGTGAGTACGGGTTTCACGCTCCCGAGGTGCCCTAGTGATCTTTTCCTTCTCCCTAGGGGTTTACTGTCTTTGGTAAACACGGGCTTCACGAACCCGGGGAACCCTAGTGATCCTTCTCTATTTTCGGCCCTCTTTCTTGCCATTCCAATTTCCCTTTTTTTCTTTTCACGTCCAGACCACAGACCTACATTAGACAATAAACTTTATTCGAACTTTGTTCTTTTTTTTTCTAGTAAAAAAAATCTAAATTTTTTTTACTATAGTATTATGGTTTACATTTTATATTATGTTCTTTTAATTTGATTTTCTTATATTTCTTTCAATGTTTTGATTTTGTTCCTTCTTTTATGTTCGATTCTTGCTTTTTTTGTGTTCAACTTATCATATTTATTTTTCTGCCACGAAGTCCTGTGGCAGACCAGGACTGAGTGGAATGAAGTTGTGTCTGATGGTTTTTCACTTTTGGTATGATGACACAACGGACTGCTCCCTGGGAAAACTGGCACTTGGAGCGGGGTTTTGAACTTCTGAGGATCTTTGGACTGGTGAGGTGGGGTCTTGGAGGAAGCGGCCATGTAGAGGGTACCGGAGAAAAGCTGAGTTTTGCGTCTCAGGCCGCCAGATAGTACAGGAGCCCGGGACAGCCTAACCAGCATGTCCTGGCTGCTCTATCAGCTGGTGTATAATCCCGCCTGTCTTGTAGTTCCAGGTGGTGCCTGGATGGGGTCCTGCATTGCAGACCCCTCAGGGGCTCACCTTCTTTAGGTGAGTACGGGTTTCACGCTCCCGAGGTGCCCTAGTGATCTTTTCCTTCTCCCTAGGGGTTTACTGTCTTTGGTAAACACGGGCTTCACGAACCCGGGGAACCCTAGTGATCCTTCTCTATTTTCGGCCCTTTTTCTTGCCATTTCAATTTCCCTTTTCTTCTTTTCACGTCAAGACCACAGACCTACATTGGACAATGGACATTGTCCCAATTTAATTCTTTTCTAGTATAAAAATTGATATTTTTTTACTGCCGTATTATGGTTTGCATTTTATATTACGTTCTTTTCATTTGATTTGCTTCAATTTCTTTCAATGTTTTGATTTTGTTGCTTCTTTTATGTTCGATTCTTGATTTTTTTTTTGTGTTCAACTTATTATCTTTATTTTTCTGCCACGAAGTCCTGTGGCAGACCAGGACTGAGTGGAATGAAGTTGTGTCTGATGTTTTTTCACTTTTGGTATGATGACACAACGGACTGCTTCCTGGGAAATCTGGCACTTGGAGCGGGGTTTTGAACTTTTGAGGACTTTTGGACTAGTGAGGTGGGGTCTTGGAGGAGGCGGCCATGTAGAGGGTACAGGAGAAAAGCTGAGTTTTGCGTCTCAGGCCGCCAGATAGTACAGGAGCCCGGGACAGCCTAACCAGCATGTCCTGGCTGCTCTATCAGCTGGTGTATAATCCCGCCTGTCTTGTAGTTCCAGGTGGTGCCTGGATGGGGTCCTGCATTGCAGTGCGGGGGGCTCTTCCGAGGCCACTACTGGTTGCTGACTCTAGGACAAGCCCTGCCAAACTGGTCCTCTGAAAATCAAAAGGAATTCTCCTCCTCCTTTCTAAAAAAAAAATTTCAAAATAAGTCAAAGTAAGAAAAAAAAATTCAAAACACGCATCTTTTAAAACCCCCAACCCACCCTCTCCAACTCACTTAAACATTGAACAGATTTCCTTAAATACACGATTTCTTATTGTTTCACTTCCAAATAATGATATGTCGATAAAATCGCCTTTTGCTATACAAAAGGCTCTAATAGGAATTGGTGGTGAACCGAAATCCGTCAAACGATTGCGTTCCGGGGATCTGCTAATAGAAACTACGTCAGCTTTACAAACTAAGTCCTTTCTTCTTGCGAAATCATTTCTTAATAGCCCTGTAACTGTATTTCCGCATAAAAGCCTAAATTCCTGTCGTGGTGTTATCTCTGAACCTGACTTGTTGGGCACTTCTGATTCAGAGATACTTGAAGGTTTCTCTGGTCAGGGTGTCACTCAGGTCAGGAGAATCACAATAAAAAAGGACTCTACCATTATTCCCACGAAACATTTAATTTTGACATTTACTAGCCCCACACTACCTCAAACAATAAAAGCTGGTTATTTAAACTGTAAAATCCGTCCATATATTCCGAATCCTCTGCGCTGTTTCCAGTGCCAGAGGTTCGGACACTCTCAAACTGCCTGCCGAGGACAATTGACGTGCTCTAGATGTGCATCTGTTGGACATGCGTCCTCAGATTGCACTCTAGAGCAGAAATGCGTCAATTGTTCACAGCCTCATTCCGCTGATTCAAAATTATGTCCCAAATGGAAAATAGAGAAAGAGATCCAAACAATAAAAACCAACAGAAACATATCCTATACTGAAGCCCGAAAATTTATAACCCCACAACCATCTCAAACTTACGCTCAAGTTGCCAAATCCATAACTGTTAATAATTCCTCACAAACTGATGAAACGATTACAAACATAGTATGCCCACCTTTAAAATTACTACAACCATTAATAACCATTTCGAAACCTATTATGTCTCCCTCAATCCCTGAAGTTATTAAATCTTCTACATCAACTCAGGCAGAACTCGTACCATCCACATCTTCTGTTACAGTTGCATCTCCTTCACAATCTCCACCCTCCTAATTCTGTAATAGATACTACTCCCACCACTTCTAATAGTTTATCTATCTCTGCTGCATCTTCCTCATCCCAGTCCGTTATTCCACCACCCTCTGATTCTTATAAAGTACAGGATGCCAAGAAACTAGCAAAAGCACGCTCAAGGAAAAGAAAAAAGGAATTACTAAAAAAAATGAAGGAAGCAATAGTAGACATTAAGATGAATCCTCATAGACCTAAAAAACCGGCATCTGATGAGTCTACATCGGATGAGGAAGAAATGATTGTCTACGACGTGGAAGATGAAATCGAATCAAATCCCGATTACGTGAAAGAAAATGGTAAGACCTATTACAAGGGACAATTACTTTTAACTCCAACGAAACACAGAAAATAACTTTTTTTTTTCAATATTATACATCCAACTTGGTGGGGAATTCTCCCCACCAATCTGTATTTTAACATCTTTGATATTAACTTTTATATCCATAAATTTTAAGATTTTATAAGATTTTATAATATTTCTGGTAAAAACAATTTTTAACTTTTTTAACTTTTAACGTTTTAACAAATGTTTGGCGCAGTTTAGCCAAAATTGGCTCTTGCGCCAATAACCCCAAAATTCACTCACTCACTCACCCTGCATTGCAGAGCGGGGGGCTCTCCCGAGGCCACTACTGGTTGCTAAATCTAGGACTAGCCCTACCAAACTGATCCTCTGAAAATCACAAGGGATTCTCCTCCTCCTTTCCAAAAAAAAAAAAAATCAAAATAAATCCAAATAAAGAAAAACTCAAAACGCATCTACTAAAACCCCCATTCCACCCTACCCAACTCATGATGCTCGGCCCATGGATTCTTTGAATTCATGCCCGGGATTACCCAACCTTCTTATTGACAAAGTTGCTAAATGTTCAAGCTTTTTAATTTTATCGTTACCAAACTGTGAAATGGCACGAAAATCTCCTTTTGTTATCCACAAAGCTATCATAGGAATAGGTGGAGAACCGAAATCTATTAAAAAACTGCGATCTGGTGACTTACTAATCGAGACTACATCTGCGTTACAAAGTAAATCTTTTTTGTTGGCTAAAACCTTTTTTAGATTTTCCGTTAACCGTAAATCCTCATAAATCATTAAATTCATGTCGAGGTGTCATCTCCGAACCAGATCTTTTGTCTTCCTCTGAAGCAGAAATCTTGGAAGGACTTTCTGACCAGGGTGTTACCCAGGTCAGAAGAATTTCAATAAAAAAAAGACTCATCCCTTTTTCCCACTAAAAATTTAATTCTGACCTTCAATAGTCCTAAATTACCATCAAACATTAAAGCTGGATACTTAAATTGCAAAGTACGTCCATATATACCGAATCCTCTGCGCTGTTTTAAGTGCCAGAGGTTCGGACACTCACAAACTTCCTGCCGCGGTCAACTTACTTGCTCTAGATGTGCATCTGTTGGATATGCTTCCACAGATTGCAGTCTAGAGCCTAAATGTATTAATTGCTTACAGCCTCATCCATCAGACTCCAAATTATGCCCTAAATGGAAAATAGAGAAACAAATACAAGAAATAAAAACAACTCAAAACATTTCTTACCCAGAAGCACGTAAATTAATAGTCCCACAGTTACCTCAGACCTACGCTCAGGCTACCAGATCCTCTACTTTAAATAATTCTACCCAAACAGTTGAAAATATAACTAAAATAAACTGTCCACCTTTAAAATTACTTGCACCACTATCATCCAAACAAAGAACAAATATTCCTACTGCTATTAACACATCATCCTCTGCCCAAACGCAACTCTTACCCTCCATCTCTTCAAAAACATCTACAACATCGGATCCTCAGCCACCAACTCCCATATCAAAAACAGAAGGGAAATTTAAAGAAGATCCATCACCACTACATCGTCCCCGAAAAGATAACATAAAAATAGACTTAATGCCCATAAATTCTCCACCCAATTTAAAGAAAAATACCAAAAACACATCCGTAAAAAGAATGCGAGGGAACAAGATTCCCCCAATGAAACAACTCCCGTCTCCAAAAAATCTCGGAGACGGAAAACTTTTAAAGTCTCGGATGCCATGGAGACAGACGCTAATCCTTCTGACACGGATTACGTCACAGGTCTGGCATCCGAGGAAGATGAGAGCTTTTTAGAGGCTGATTTTACACAAGCGGCAGATAATCTTCTTTCTTCACAAAAATCTACTATATCGAATCCCCAGCCACCAACTCCCATGTCTGAGACAAAAGGGAAAATTAAAGAACAACCATCTCAATTACATCGTCCCCGAAAAGATAACAAAACAATAGACTTATTAAGTATAAAACCAACACCAAATTTAAAGAAAAATCCTGCCAAAAACACAACCTTAAAAACTGCGAGGGAACAAGATTCCCTCAATGATTCAACTCCCGTCTCCAAAAGATCCCGGAGACGTAAAACTTCTAAAACCTCGGATGCCATGGACACAGACGCTAATCCTTCGGACTCTGATTGCGTCATAGGTCTGGCATCTGAAGAAGATGAGAGCCTTTTAGAGGCTGGTTTTAAAAAAATGACAGATAATCCCTTGAAAGGGCCCATTCCACCAATTTCGCCCAAAAATTAACTTCCCTGGTTTCTTGGAACTGTCGTGGCTATAGAACGCATACAGATGACGTAAAAGACATCATACGTCAATACCATCCAGTATGCGTAGCACTTCAAGAGACTTTCTTGAAGTCTTGTCACACAACAAAGATACGTCGGTATGGTTGTGTGCGGAAAGACACGGAGGGACCCTCTGTGTCCGGAGGTGTATGTATTTTTACATCCCTCGATGTTCCATCTAGTGCTCTGCCACTCCATACCGCGTTGCAGGCTGTAGCCATGAGAATCCACTCCATCACAGTCTGCTGTCTTTACTTACCACCAAATACTGTTATCCACCAACATGACTTGAACAACCTGGTTGATCAGTTGCCAGCACCTTTTATCATACTTGGTGACTTCAATGGACATAGCTCTCTGTGGGGTAGTGCGAAGACGAACCCTCGTGGCAGACAAATTGAACAGGTGCTTTCTGATCACTGTCTCTGTCTGCTTAATCACGAAGAACCAACGTACTTTCACGAACCCACACGATCCTTTCACACAATAGATTTGGCCATCTGCTCACCATCACTCTTACCTCATTTAAATTTGTCTGTTGAAAAGAACCTTTATAATAGTGACCACTTCCCTGTTATCCTTTCTCACGATTCTGATCCGGCTGGAAAAACCTTCCCGCCTACGTATTCTTATCGTCGTGCAGACTGGGCCCTTTTCACACAGTTGGCTGTGATAACTGATGCCGTGGTCAAGGCAGAAAGTATTGATACTACTGTACAAGAAGTCACCAATGTTTTGATTGCTGCTTCTGATTTATCAATACCAATGAGTTCAAGTCATTCATTCAAACATTACAAACCTTGGTGGAATGCTGATTGTCAAACAGCGTATAAGAACCAGCGGAAGTTATGGGGAACTTTCGCAGATATCCCATTACGGAGAATCTCTTGGCGTTCAAAAAGGCAAAAGCAAATGCTCGCAGAGTAAGGCGTCGGAGTCAGAGGCAATCCTGGAACCGTTATGTGTCCTCACTCACTTCGTCAACGTCCAGTACACAATTATGGAAAAAGGTTAAGGCTGCTAACGGGATATATCGGGAATTTTCTTTCCCTATTTTACAAACTTTGAACTCTGTCTTTTTTTCCCCAGAAGAAATTGTTAACATTCTGGGTGAAACTTTTCAGAGTGTATCCAGTGCAGCCTCTTATAATTCTCGTTTTCTCGAAATTAAGAGGCGTGCAGAACGTACCCCGATAAACTTTTCTACTCGCTCCTTTTTTCCCTATAACTGTAACTTTACGATGACTGAATTAAAAAAGCACTCATACAAGCGCACAATACAAGCCCTGGCCCGGATGGAATCACATACACGATGCTTCGTCATCTACATCCAAACTCTCTGGCCAACATTCTTTTTTTATTCAACAGAGTTTGGCAGGAGCATTGCTTTCCCTCCAGCTGGAGGGAAGCCATTGTAATTCCAATCCTTAAGCCGGGCAAGGTGGCAACAGATCCTCTGAGTTACCGTCCCATTGCTCTGACGAGCTGCTTCTGTAAGACCTTTGAGCGTATGGTAAATACTCGTTTAGTATATGTTCTAGAGAAAGAAAAGTGTATTTCTCCTATGCAGAGTGGATTCCGCAAAGGCCGATCCACTCTTGATAACCTTGTTTTTTAGAATCCCAAATCAGGGATGCCTTTGTTAGGAGAAACCACTTGGTTTCTCTTTTCTTTGATATAGAAAAGGCATACGACCGAACTTGGCGTTATGGGATTCTCCGTAATATGTATGACTTTGGCCTAAGGGGAAATCTTCCTATTTTTATTTTTAACTTTTTAGCTGTTCGTTATTTTAATGTACGCATTGGTCACTCATCTTCTCATAAATTCATTCAAGATCAAGGTGTTCCTCAGGGTAGCGTTTTGAGCGTTACCCTTTTTAATATTCATATGAGTAACATACTTCATCAACTTCCACCTTCAGTACGAGGAATGCTTTATGTTGACGATCTACAGGTCTCTTGTCAAGGTTCAGATATGCGACTAATTGAGCGACAGCTGCAAACAACTGTCAATCGATTAGTTCAGTGGTGCGATCAGAATGGACACACGATATCTCCATCCAAGAGCAGCTGTGTCCATTTTTGCAGGAAACGTAATCTTCACCCTGATCCTTCTATTCATATAGGATATATTCAAATACCTGTCGTCAGTGCGGTGCACTTCCTCGGAGTAATCTTTGACTGCAAATTGACTTTCCTTCCGCATGTCCTTTACTTGCGGAAGAGGTGTGAACGATCCCTCAACATCTTAAAGGTACTATCAAACACTTTATGGGGAGCGGATAGAGTCTCGTTACTCCGAGTGTACCACGCACTAATACTTTCACGTTTGGACTATGGTTGTGCAGTGTACGGTTCTGCTCGTGCATCTGTCTTAAAACGATTGGACACAATACATCATTCTGCTCTAAGAATCTGCTCTGGTGCCTTCAGAACTTCGCCTGTTACCAGCTTGTATGTGGTATGCCACCAACCACCTTTAGAACTAAGTCGGAGGCAATTATGTGCAAATTACTTTATTCGTGCTATGTCTGTTCCTTCTCACCCATTAAAACCCTTTGCTCTTGCCATTGGTCTCAACCGACTCTATGAGGCCCGTTCATTTAACATCAAACCTTTTTCGGAAAGAGCAAAGGCTGTTCTAAATGACGCCCACTTAAATCACATAAATATCCAGGAAAATAATATCTTTGCTTTTCCCCCCTGGGACATCCAAATTTTTAACTCTCACAACCCCTTTTCGGGCTATGACAAAGCAGACACTGCTGCTGTTATTTATCAGCAACTCTTTTCTTTTCATCGCAATAAGTATTCTAAGTACATACCCGTCTACACGGACGGGTCAAAGACTGCAGCACATGTTGGGTGTGGTGTTATTTTTAATAATACCATTTTAAGTTTTAGTTTACATAATTCCATGTCTGTCTTTAGTGCAGAATTAACAGCCATTCTTGTCGCACTTCAACATATAATAGTTTCTAACCACCGTCATTTTTGTGTGTACACTGACAGCATGAGTGCTCTAGAGTCCTTGCACTTTTCCACAGAGCATAGGCACCCCACTGTGATCGAAATACTTCTTCTTTGCGAAAACTAGAAAAAGGGTTTTGATGTAATTTTTTCCTGGGTACCTGGACACGTGGGTATACTTGGTAATGAACAGGCTGATACCGCTGCACGTTCCATGTCTGATCACATGCAGCGGCCTGTCTGTTACCGAAATTTAAAGACTTCAACACAGAACTATGTTCATCGTGTATGGCAAGAGACTTGGGATCAACAGATCCTCAATAAACTGCATACCATTCATCCTTCCACTTCTCATTGGGCAGCATTACCAGTGCGAAGACATGATTTCCGTTTGACTCGGCTTCGCATTGGTCACACTCGTTTCACGCACAGGCACCTTCTGTTGGGTGAAAATGCCCCAGAATGTCCCTCGTGCAAGGTCCTATATTCAGTTTGTCATATTTTAATAGATTGTCCTGTTTTTAACCATCATCGCATCACCTTCTTTCATACATCTGTTTTAACCTTATCTGACTTGGTGGGGGAATCCCCCCACCAAAATCTATTTGCCTTCGTTTTAAAAATTGGATTTTTACATATGATTTGATTTGTGTGTTTCTTTATATTTTTAATATATTATATGCATGCGCGCATGCAGGCATGCGTGCATATACATGTGTACATATATTTTTATACATATATATTTTTAAAATATATGACTTTCTCTCTCTTTTCACAAGTGTTTGGCGCAGCTTGGCCAAAGTTGGCCCTTGCGCCATTAAAATTAACAATCAATCAATCAATCAATCGATCCCGAGTTTCGGCACCAAAATAATGTTCAAATTGTGGAGACCCCCTGGGTCTCACCTTGAACACCAAGATTAATTTGAGGCAAAGAACCACTAAGAGCCATTTTGAATAATATTTATTTATTATAATTTTCTCAAAAAAGTCTGATAACATATAATACTATTATGTTACATCACTTAAAGGGATTTGCCTTTATATTAAATTAAATCGCTAATAATGCAATTAATTAATAATTAAGCTCAAGATCAAGTAAGGTCTACCGAAATAGGATATCCGAGAAATACACGCGCGTATTCGAATTCTTAACTTCCATTAACTTTAACTAAGTCGCTTAAACTGACTCTTATTTTAAGCGTACGTAAATTATGTTTACCACTGGCTTATATCAGCTTTCTGGTACGTCTAGCAGCACGACGTCTTCACGAATCTAATCTCCTTGAATCTTCTAAAAATGCGTTTAAAGTTGCTGGCTCAATAGCCTTCCATCATCTTGCTATCTCGCAACGCTCGACTTAAATACCTTATCTAAGCTGAATATCCCGTTCATCTTTTTGGAGTTGATTGGAAATATATAAACGCGAATTTATATTCCCCCAAAAGACGCCTGAGAAGATTAGTGGAAAGGTTCCGTACAGATTCGTCACAAAATTCTAAATAATATTCAAATTCGTAATTCAAAAATTCAATTCAGATTCGTGCATTAAAATGAATAAATTGCTCTTATCTGTCAGAAGGATGAGGCGACGCAAAAAAACACCCGACCAGTTGGATGGAGGTACAAAACGTTTTTATTTACAAAACAGGAATGCTATTTGCACTTGGAACAAGCCACTGCAGCGCCGCTAAACAGGAGTTACAACAAGATGATCAAGTGTATCCTGTAAAAAATTGACATACTTTGATATTAAAGAAAAAGAAAAAATATTTTGGTAAAATTGAGTGTCAGTGATAAAAGATACTCCTTTTTTTTTTTTATAAAACATGTCTTCAAAATAATCAAGACCTGCTTATAAAAATCGATAATCCATGTGTAATTCAATTCAAATGAATTATTGAAGGACAACCAACTAAGAAGATATAAAATGATATTAATCTCACATAAAAAATTTTTTAAAAAAATGAATAAAAGTTTATACATTTTCCCTGAAATAAAATTTTCAGTAAGTATGTATGTTAGATTAGATTAGAATTAGAGTTAAGAATTTTGTTTTAAACGATTAGACTTAAATATAGAATAGTACACATCAAGAATTTTTCATACAAAAGGAATTCAACAAATGAAAGGACTCTCCTCTTCCAGGAGTGCCTGCAGAAAGTTTCGGTTTCGATTCCTTGAGCCCTCTAGTGGTGGATTTCTGAATCTCCATCCTCCCGGGCGCAAATTGGCAGGACAACAATTTTGTTAATCGATCTACGAGTTAGTCCAGATCCGGTTTGTAGAATGGCTACTCTATTGGTTCCATCCGTGCCTGGTATGAGTTTTAGTATTCTTGCCATGGGCCAGGAGAGAGGGGGTCTGTTGTCATCAGATATCAGAACTAGATTGCCCACTTGTACCTCAGATTGGTAGTGATGTAGAACTTCCTTGTGCCAACGATCCCAGAAGTGTTGACGTAGCTTCAAAAGACTTTTCCATCTGCAAGAGAGACTTAAAGAAGTATATTAGTTATTGATTTACTCTCAGGAATTTCGAGTAAGGGTTCTCCGATAAGGAAATGCCCTGGTGTGAGTTCTCGTATATCTGCTGCATCTCTGGAAAGTGGGACCAG
This sequence comes from Trichonephila clavipes, assembly GCA_019973935.1. Taxonomy (NCBI): domain Eukaryota; kingdom Metazoa; phylum Arthropoda; class Arachnida; order Araneae; family Nephilidae; genus Trichonephila; species Trichonephila clavipes. The sequence continues at coordinate 27,265 of BMAU01019471.1, forward strand.
GGGTCTAGAATTGATGCACGCTTCTATTTGGCACAACAGATTCGATAGTTCTTCAAAACTCAGATGTCCTTTGCAGGTTTTGATAAGATGCCTCTTGGCTAACTTGATTGAGGACTCCCAAAGACCTCCAAAATTCGGAGCATAGGGGGGTATGAATTTCCATCTAATATTTCATACTGTAGAATACTTTTGTATTTTGAGTGTTCTTTCACTAGCATATAGAGTTGTTTCAAGTAGTTGTTGGCTCCTATGAAGTTAGTGCTATTGTCCGAATGGATTTCAGACGGATGACCACGTTGAGCAATGAATCGACGCAGTGCGGCTAGCATGGCATCAGTTGATAAAGTGGAGACGAGTTCAAGATGAACTGCCTTTGTAGCTAGACATATGAAAATACAGATATAGGACTTAAATTTGTTAGCCTTTCGAAGGTGTTGACATTTAGTCAAAATAGGTCCGGCAAAGTCTATGCCGATGATTTCAAATGGGCGAGTTTGGGTGATTCTTTGTTTCGGTAGATCTCCCATTTTAGGGTACGATGGTTTAGAGTTAAATCTACAACATTCGATACATCGTTTTATTTCTCGTCGAACAGTCGATCGTCCATCCGGTATCCAATAGTGTTGCCGAATTAAAGATGTCATTTGAGTTCCTGAATGAAAACCACGAAGGTGGAATTGTCTAATTACTAAAGTAGTAATAGGATGATGTTTGGGAATGATTATCCCCTCAGGGGGCTCACCTTCTTTAGGTGAGTACGGATTTCACGCTCCCGAGGTGCCCTAGTGATCTTTTCCTTCTCCCTAGGGGTTTGCTGTCTTTGGTAAACACGGGCTTCACGACCCCGGTGAACCCTAGTGATCCTTCTCTATTTTCGGCCCTCTTTCTTGCCATTCAAATTTCCTTTTCTTCTTTTCACGTCCAGACCGCAGATCTACATTCAACAATGAACATTGTTCCATCTTTGTTTTTTCTGGTAAAAAATTTGATATTTTTTACTACGGTATTATGGTTTACATTTTATATTACGTTCTTTTCCTTTGATTTGCTTAAATTTCTTTCAATATTTTGATTTTGTTGCTTCTTTTATGTTCGATTGTTGATTTTTTTGTGTTCAACTTCTTATCTTTATTTTTCTGCCACGAAGTCCTGTGGCAGACTAGGACTGAGTGGAATGAAGTTGTGTCTGATGGTTTTTAACTTTTGGTATGATGACACAACGGACTGCTCCCTGGGAAAACTGGCACTTGGAGCGGGGTTTTGAACTTCTGAGGATCTTTGGACTAGTGAGGTGGGGTCTTGGAGGAAGCGGCCATGTAGAGGGTACCGGAGAAAAGCTGAGTTTTGCGTCTCAGGCCGCCAGATAGTACAGGAGCCCGGGACAGCCTAACCAGCATGTCCTGGCTGCTCTATCAACTGGTGCATAATCCCGCCTGTCTTGTAGTTCCAGGTGGTGCCTGGATGGGGTCCTGCATTGCAGAGCGGGGGCTCTCCCGAGGCCACTACTGGTTGCTGACTCTAGGGCAAGCCCTACCAAACTGGTCCTCTGAAAATCAAAAGGAATTCTCCTCCTCCTTTCCAAAAAAAAAAATTCAAAATAAGAAAAAAACTCAAAACGCATCTATTAAAACCCCCATCCCACCCTACCCATCTCATGATGCTAAGCATATGGATGATACAGTCCTCCTATTACCGAAATTTACCGTTGATGAAATTGCTCAACACACACGGTTTTTAATTTTATCCCTACCAAACAATGAAATGTGTCGAAAATCTCCGTTTGTTATTCACAAAGCTTTACTAGGAATAGGTGGAGAACCTAAATCCATTAAAAAATTACGATCAGGTGACCTACTTATAGAAACCATATCTGCTGTACAAAGCAAATCTTTTTTACTGGCCAAAACCTTTATAGATTCTCCACTGATCGTAACTCCTCACAGAACTTTGAATTCTTGTCGAGGAGTCATCTCTGAATCCGATCTTTTATACGCATCTGAAACAGAAATTTTGGAAGATCTTTCTGACCAGGGTGTCACTCAGGTCAGAAGAATTAAGATAAAAAAAGAAACGTCACTTTTTCCTACTAAACATTTAATTTTAACTTTCAATAGCCCTCAATTACCATCAAATATTAAAGCTGGTTACTTAAATTGTAAATTACGTCCATATATACCGAATCCTCTGCGCTGCTTTAAGTGCCAGAGGTTCGGTCATTCCCAAAATTCCTGCCGCGGACAACTCACATGTTCTAGGTGTGCAGCTGTAGGGCATTCTTCTACAGATTGTACCCTAGAACCAAAATGCATTAACTGTTCTCAACCGCATACTGCTGATTCCAAACTTTGCCCGAAGTGGAAAACCGAAAAGCAAATTCAAGAAATTAAAACTAATAGAAATATTACATATGTAGAAGCCCGAAAATTAATCGTCCCACAAACGTCTCACACTTATGCTCAAGCTGCTAAATCCTCTAATAAAACCAGTTCTACTCAAACAGATGAAAATATAACGAAAATTAAATGTCCACCTTTGGAATTACTTCAACCCCTTTCATCCACGACAAGAACAAATGTATCCATATCTACTCCTGATGTTTCTACATCATCATCTTCCACCCAAGCCCAACTCTTGCCGTCCACCTCTTCAATATCCACTTGTAACTCCGAGTCTCAACCACCTATTCCTACATGTACTGATGCACCTTCCAACAATATGGTCACCCCTATTGAATCATCTTCCTCCATCATACCAACTTCCTCATCACAGTCCGTTCTTCAACCACCCTCTGATTCTAATACAGTACAGGATGCCAAGAAACTTGCAAAAGCACGATCGAGGAAAAGAAAAAAAGAATTACTGAAAAAAATGAAAGAAGCAATAATAGACATTAAAATGAATCCTCATAGACCTAAAAAACCGGCCTCTGATGAGTCTACAACGGATGAGGAAGAAATGATTGTCTACGACGTGGAAGATGAAATTGACTCAAATCCCGATTACGTGAAACAAAATGGTAAGACCTATTACCAGGGACAATTACTGTTAACTCCAACGAAACACAGAAAATAACTTTTTTTTCCAATACCTGTCCAACTTGGTGGGGAATTCTCCCCACCAATCTGTATTTTAACATCTTTGATATTAACTTTTATATCCATAAATGTTAAGATTTTAAATTTTTTTTTACCAGACATATTATAACCTTTTAATGTTTTAACAAAATGTTTGGCGCAGTTTAGCCAAAATTGGCTCTTGCGCCAATAACCCCAAAATTCACTCACTCACTCACTTGGGAATGATTATCGGAAATTTTTGATCGAATGAGAGAGTAGGCTGTTTGGTGAGTCTGCCACCTACCCGAAGGATTTCATCTTCATCTAAAAATATATTTAAAGATAGTAGTTTACTGGACCTAGGTATGGGTTTATGATATTTTAAATGACTTATTTCTTGCGAATATTCGGCTTGTTGAATGGTTTTCACAAGAAATTTATGTGCCGACTCTACTTCTTCTGATTTTAATTGTCCTTTTACCTTAGATCCTGATTTGCAATTATTGATGAATCTTTTACATAGAGCAATAACTCGAATAAGTTTGGTAAAGTTTGAAAATTTACTGATGATAGGTTCTAACGGATTTGACTTAACGACCAAAGGTATAGAATTTAATACAGAATCAGCTTCGACTGTGCAAGTAGTTAGAATTTTGGCTGATGCTAATTCTTCTTTTAAATCATTGTTGATCCAATCTGGACCCTTCCACCAATAATCTGCATTCATTAACGGTTGGGGCGATAACCCACGAGTCGCACAATCGGCGGGGTTAAGTTTTCTGGAATATGATGCCACTCATTGTTTGAGGTTAGATTTAAAATTTTAGTTATTCTATTTTTTACGAAAATGTTTTCTTTAATGGGGGGTTTCATAAGCCAACTTAAGATAATTGTGGAGTCAGTCCATAAAAAACATTCAGCTGGTTTAGTTCTGAGTGCTTTTTGAATCACTGATATGAGTTCTGCTAATAGTAGGGCTCCACAAAGTTCTAATCTTGGTATCGTAAGTTGCTTGATTGGAGCAACTCGGGTTTTGGCACTTACAAGATGTATTTCTTGTTTAGATTTGAGATAGACGACTGCGGCGTACGCTTTTGTAGAGGCGTCGCAGAATCCATGTAATATGATATCAGAATTTTGATCAATCCCCATAAAACGAGGTATTGAAATCGAATTTAAATATTTACTTTCTTTAGTGAATTTATTCCAATTTTCCAGAATGGATGAGGGTATAGGATCATCCCAAAAGGCTTTAGATTTCCACAACTCTTGTAACATTATTTTGAGAGTTATAACCGAGGGTGAGAATAGTCCTAGAGGATCAAAGATTTGCGCAATGACGGAAAGTAATTGTCTTTTTGTTTTTACAATTTCTTCATGTACTACTTTATCTTGAATCGAATCTGTTTTCAAGTTCCAGATTAACCCTAGCACGCGTTGTTTAGATTCTTCATCACCTAGAGAATGTACCGGCTTCGAAGCTAAAAGTGATGTATCTAGATCTTGAAGAACCTTTGGGTGACTACTTGACCGTTTTCGAAGAATAAAACCACCCGATTTCAGTGAATTTTGAATTTCAATGATAATCGATTTTGCTTCAACTTCTGTGTCTGCACCCGATAACAGATCGTCTATATAAATATTTTCCCGAGCTATTTTTGCTGCTAAGTGAAAGTTTTGTTCTTCGTCTTGGTATAACTGCTGCAGCGTTCTCAAAGCGAGAAACGGTGCGCATGAAGTACCATACGTGATGGTTTGGAGTTCAAAGGACTTTAATGAATCAGAGGGAGTGGCTCGCCAAACAATTCTTTGATACTTACAGTCTTCATCCGAAATTAAGATTTGGCGATACATTTTTTCGATATCAGCTGCGAATGCTTCCCTGTACGATCGAAATTTAATTAAATGATTAAATATTTCAGTTTGTAACTTAGGCCCTGTCATCAAAACATCATTTAATGATTTACCATTTTTTGTTTTAGACGAAGCATTAAAAAAAACACGACATTTGGTTGTGGTAGATTTTTCATTTATTACCATATGATAAGGAATGTAGCAATTAGGTGTTTCGTCATCCCGTTTTTTGAGATATCTCACGCATATGTCCGAGTGCTAAATACTCGTTCATGAAATTTAGAAAATTGTCCTTGAATTGTTGATTTTTGTGAAATTTATTTTCTAAGGCATACAATAATTGTACGGCTTTTTCTTTACTTTCACCGAGAGTATTATTTTCTTTAAAGGGAAGATTAACAATATATCTACCTTCATTATTTCTTTTCACCGATTTTGAAAAACTTTCTTCACAAGGATCAGGAATTTGAATTTTAGCATTAGTTTTAGGAACTTCTTCGAGTTTCCAAAGTTCTGACAGTTGGTCGTTTAAACTAGAATTAACTATGGATTCTTTAAGAGGAGGTGCATAGATTTTTCCAGAGAGGATATATCCCAATTTAGTAGGTATAGCTGTTGGTGTTCCAGCAGGTCCAAAAATATGCATTCTTTCCAACAGACCTGCATAAATTTCCGCGCCTAATAATACATCTATTGGTTTTGAAATGTGAAATTTTGGATCTGCGAATGGAAATTGGCGATTTTTTTAAATTGAAAATTAGGAAGAGGTGATGTAACTTTATTAACTACTATAGCTTCAAGATTAAATTTTAGAGACGAGAAATCGTTTTTAATACTTATCGCATGACCTTTTTTCATACATCTGTTTTAACCTTATCTGACTTGGTGGGGGAATCTCCCCACCAAAATCTATTTGCTTTTATAAAGAAAATTGGTTTTTTATATTTAATTTGACTTTTTAAAATGTTTTAACTTTAACTTTATTTTTTATATGTGCATGCTGGCATGCACATATATAATTTTTTTTATGTACTTGTATTTTGTATGTGTATTTTTACATGGTTTTACTGTTTTAACAAGCGTGTGGCGCAGTTTAGCCAAATTTGGCTCTTGCGCCAATAACCCAAAAACTCACTCACTCACTAGAGACGAGAAATGAGGAGTGAATTCGATTGTACAATAAGTAGTGAAGTTTCTGCATTTACCCCGTTGATTCCCGAAATTTTATGTTTTTCCGATTTTACAGGGATGTCTAATTTTTCTTTAAGCCTTCCCGAAATTAAAGATAATTGCGAAACATTATCTATTAAAGCTCTGCATTCAATGCATTTTCCCGACTTAGACTTTATTTTTATGATCGCGGTCGAAAGAAGCACGGGACTGGTTAGTTTATTACCCTTCAGCTGACAACCTCGAGAAACCGCCACTACGTTTTGACTATTTTCACTCAACGCGGAACCGTTTACGTTATAAACATGCAATAAAGTATGGTGGCGATCTTTGCAGACTTTGCTTCCGATGTTTATTCTACATTCAGGCGTGGTGTGATTTTTTCTGAGGCAATTTGTACAGAAAATCCCTTCAATGGCTTTTATTCTCTCTTCAACTTTCATTCGGTTAGAAACAGGACATTTATATAACGGATGACTCGCGTTTTCTTTACAAATCGCACCTGAGAATGAATAATTTTTATCTAAGTTTGCATTAAATACTAACGATTTCTTTGGTTGATTGAAATTTCTCTGACTAAACCGACTTCCTTTTTCAAACCCTACATTTTTTCTACTCTCTTCGTACGATTTGTTAATAATTTGATTACTTGTTCCGAGTTTCGATTTGGGAGCGTCTGCATTTCCACTTAATAAACCTAATGCACGTGCCTCCGATTCTATAAACATACGAAATGCTTGCAGTGTTGGATAAGTATCTGGTTTCAAGGTCCCCTCAGGGGACTCACCTCCTTTAGGTGAGTGCGGGGTTCACGCTCCCGAGGTACCCTAATGATCTTTTTCTCCCCTTCTCCCCTTTTTTTTTCACCTCAGGGCTCACTTTCGGGTGAGTACGGGAGGCCACGTCCCCGAGGTACCCGAGTGAACTTTGAAAAGAAAAAAAAAACCAAAAAAAATATTTGCTTAGTTAGTGTTTCAGTTACAGGTCCATATTTAACGTTATATTTAGTTCAGTTAGGGGTTGTTTTGTGGTTAATTTTCTTTTGGATATTTTGAGTTTTAATTATTTCTACTATTTTAATTTTGGTTTATTTCTTTGGGGTATTTAAAGCAAATGAATTTTTTACTTTTTGCTTTCCGTAATGTTAAGACTAGTTTTTGAGTCTGACCCGCATGTTTGCCGTGTGCGGCGACCCGTACCGGGGGAAAGTGGAGTCTGGGGTTCCTGTTGCGTGCCCTTTGGCCCATGCTTCTAAGTAAACGAGAGGCAGGAGTGAGCCCGCTCCTGTCAATCGGCTAGTGATTAGTTCTGCGGATTCCAATACGGGTTCTTTTGGAATACCAAAGACGGTTGCTTTAGGGTTAGTATTGCAGTTAGGGGTGCCCTGGGTGAACTGGCGGATCACATCCCGAACCTGTAATACTATACTCCAGTACCACCTCTGAGGTAAGTGCCGTACCTGACGCATGTCAGATGACCGGCGGGCTGCCTCCCCTTGTTGGGCTCCATGGTGGGTGGAGGCGTACTGGGATGAACACGAAAAACACTCATGGAACCCATCAGTAATTCTCCTTCAGTGGAGCACCGTAAGCTCGAATTTTCTGATTCATTTCGATACTTTATAATGAAAACTCCTGAAACCTTTACGTCTATTTCTCCATTTCTAATTGAGAAAGCTTTCACTAGCAGTATTGGGGAGGTCAAGTCGATTCGTAAGATGCGCTCCGGGGACTTGTTCCTCGAAGCGTCATCGGCGAAACAGGCGACCGCCCTTATAAATCTGCAGAAGCTCGCTCATTTAGACGTTACCGTGGCTCCTCATGCTAATTTGAATTTTTCGCGCGGCGTCATTTCACCAGCGGATTTTCTCCACGTGTCGACTGAGGAAATCAAAGAGAACATGAAGGCCCAAAAGGTCTGTGATGTTAGGCGTATAACGATAAGGCGGGATGGACAGGTGCTGAATACAAAGCACCTCATCCTGACCTTTTCTACGCCTGACCTTTTCTACGCCTGACCTTCCACAGACCGTTAAGGGGTCACATACCTTTTAAAAAGTTGAAAATGGTTAAAAATAGTGAGCTCTTTAAAGCTCTATAATTTTTTTATTATTGTTTCCTGGAATGTAAATTTTGGAGGAATAAACAAATAGATATTACTTTACTTAAGACATAACCAACAAACACACTGCTAATTAGGATAAATTTTTAATTAGATAATTACAAAAGAAATTTTGTTTTCTTTTCGCAAGTGATATGCATTACGCGCAGCTTTATAAAAAAAAAGTTACCAATATTTTTGATGAAATTTTTGCTCAGTGTTGGAAATTGTGTTATCTTTAAAATGACGAAGCATGAAACACTGATTTAAAATTTTTAGTAAACTATAACAATTTAAAATTTAACTATAAAATTTTTAAAAATTTTTTTGCTATTTTATATTTGTAATTTTAAATTTTTTCATTAAAAATTCAAACTGGTTCGTTATTTTAAGTACAGATATTATCAGAATCTACAGTAAAAATTTTATCATTTTCCATGGCACGGTTTTGAAAATATCATGCGCGTAATGAGTAAAAATGACGTTCTGAGAAAATTGCCATCAAACGTAAAATTTACCACAGTTTTATATATATATATTATTCTGGTTACTCAAACAACAACTAAATTTAAATTAAAACTAATGTGAAGTTTTTTTAGTCAATAAACTTCAATTTGTTAAAATTATTATAACTAAAAACATATATTATACCAATGCAGTACAAGCATCGAAACAATATCAAAAGCTACAAAATAATCAAAATGCAACAAAGTGATTCATTTCTCCAAAATAAAGTTAAAAATTTATAAATATTACTTAAAAACAATCAATACCTTAATTAACAACTACTTATTATAAATATTAAACAATTTGTGATATGAATGCAGTGTATTACTATGATTTTAAAATGCTAAAATTCGCCACATGCATATGATGTTCCCTCTTTTTCAGTTAATTTCTTACAAGTAGTTTTAAATTGCATTCTTTTAGCCTGTCGTACTTCTTTTGTGCGGAGATTAAAATGTACTTCTGCAGTCTGAATTCTTTTTATATCTACAAGTGTAACAAATTTATGTGCAAATTGACCAACAGTCAGACCAAGCGATTGCATAATTTTTAGTCTGCCTTGATTGCCATCATTAAAAATGACAATTGCCTCATTTGTAGATATATCAACAATCTTTCTACCACAACCTAAAGTTTTTGGGCATAATTTCCATATTAATGAGTTAATGGATTCATTATTATTTTGGGTTTTACCCCTAAACATTTTTGTAGAAGTTTAGGTTGTGATAGATCATTAAACACAGGTTTTATGGCATCCATTACTGCCACTGGCAATTTGTTACTGTGTCTAAAAGTTTCCACACTGCCCTCTACTACTTGATTTTGATATTTACACCAAGAATTAGGACCTACGGGACAAAAACTGTGCAACGGTTCTTCGTTGCTTGAACGTATATGGAAATATACAGCCCAAACAGCTTTTCGCATATCTGACAGGCATGTTTTATTTTGTCGGATTGCATTTCCATAGTACGTTGTAATTAAGTCGATCATTCTGTCGGTCAACCTTCCCTTTCCCCCAATCGACTTCCCATCACTGAGTTTGGAGCTCATTTGTTTTAATTTTCGTAAACGAGTTCCCATTCTTTTTGAACATGTCCAACACATTCAATTTTTGAAACTGTGATATCTTCTCCATACGGATTGGATGCAGTAATAGATGAGAATGTTTTGGAATCGCCATCCCCGATGTAAGATGTATATCTCACAGAACGATGACTTAATGAACGCTGAAATATACGAACCATTCCCACAGTCTCCATCATGCCAGCTGAACCATTGTGGTTCTTCAAACATTCTTTAACGTGAAGAATTTTCCACTTTTTGTAAGCAGGTGACCCCTTTCTTCGTTTCCAAGAATCACATCCTTTACAGAAAGAAGACATCACTTCCGCATCAATACACTTTCCTGTTTTGTCTCCTATAACAGCACACACACCAACACGAGAAGAATAGCCACGGGTTTTCCATGTTCCATCTCCACTAATTATTATATCGGAAGAATTTGTCGAAGTTACCTCTTCCAAAGCTGCACTTTGCATTGAAGCTTCTGCGACTTCTTTACTACACAATTGTAGTTTGTTTATAATGTTATTATAGGATTTTTCAGCAACTGGAGGAGGAAAGTCCATGACACCACAGAAAGTTGTCATTGCTGCATGACCCTGTCCAATTGTCCTCATTGCGTATACAAAACGTCTGTTTATTTCTGGAATATTTTTCTTTTACCCAGCATTTTTGAATTTCTAAACGAACACAAGTCTTTACAGTTCTTGCATTCAATCGAAAAACACTAGACAAACCTCTAACACAATTTTCTGAAAGTTTAATATCACCACCACATTTTTGCAAGAAGCAAAGTTTTGAATGTTTGTAAACATGATAGTTTTATCAAACACTCTATAGCCATCAAAACAGTCATCATGTTCAATAAAAGATGAATGAACATCTTGCAGCCGAATCTTTTTCCAGATGCACTGTTGTTTAGTGATTCATCCACACTGTGTACAGCTTTGCATCTCGTATGCATATTACCAGTAAACTTCCTTTTTTTTTTTGGACGTTTACCAGATGGTCTTTTAGCAGATTAAGTCGAATTCATCCTTCACAAGTTTATAGCAAAAATAATACTTTTCCTAAAACTTATCTTAGAATAAGATACGGTATGAAAATCAAAAACGAGCGAGTATAAATTCAAGATTCACTTTATCAAAACAAAGTAGAAGTAGAAGTTTATAAAGTTAGTAGAAGTTGTAGTTAATATATTCAGAACAACAATATTAATATTTGAGGCTTAGATTCAAGCATTTGATAATAATTAGAATGAAAATATTAGAAACAGAGAAACGCAGCTGTCACCAGCGACATGACAGCTGTCACCCTGGAGCCAAAATGTAAACAATATGTAAATCGCCTTTTCTACTCTTTTTATTTTCTTAATAACGTCCGTTCTATTGGGAATATCTGCATGCGGTTTCTTTTAGAACACTCAGAAAGGTTTACTCTATAAAGTAAAATAATAATAAAAAAATCGATTTTCAGGAAATTTTAAAAGGTATATGACCCCTTAAAATGGCCTACATCCGATGCCTAGTCCGACCATACATCCCCAATCCGCTGCGATGCTTTCAGTGCCAGAGATTTGGACATTCGAAAACAGTCTGCCGCGGCCAGCCCACCTGCTCTAGATGTGCAGAGGTAGGCCATGATAGCGCAGACTGTAAAGCAAAGGAACGATGTGTGAATTGCAAAGGCGATCATTCATCGTTTTCTCGCTCTTGTCCAACCTGGCTACTCGAAAAGGAGATCACGGCCGTCAAAATTAAGGATAAAATTCGTATCCGGAGGCTCGGCGTGTTGTATCGTCACGCACGCCAGTTTCTGGAAAAAGCTATGCGTCGGCGACCAGAAAACATACATATCAACGGCCATTCAAGTAGACGCGAGTACGGCTCCAACATCTGCGATAGCCGCAACTATGACACCGAAGAATGTTGCCGTGTATACACTTAAGTCTGTATCCCCTCCCCGAGATAATAAGAAGAACAGGAAAACACGCATCAAGGAATCGGGGGTACAATCCCACAAAAAAAAGAGGTCGAACCTCTCTAAAAAACTCCATGACATGGGAGACGATGTCATGGACATTCACGCCTCGCAAAGCGACGAAAGTCTGATGGACGATCTGTCGCCCAGACCTTCGTCTTCTGGCTCCTTGCGAGGAGCAAGTGCGAAGACTTCATGACCTCCTTTATCTCCTGAAACTGCCGTGGTCTAAGAACTCGACTTGCTGATCTCAAATCCATCATATCCACGTACCAGCCCGCATGCGTTGCTCTTCAGGAGACATTTCTGAAGAGTACCATGACAATGCAAGTGCGTGGTTATAATTGTGTACGACGGGATGTAGATGGCGATACATCTCCAACCGGAGGTGTATGCCTCTTCACGTCTAATCTGTTTCCCAATAATGTCGTCACACTGCACACATCATTACAGGCTGTGGCTGTTCGGATTCACATCCATTCTTTAGTCACAGTCTGTTGTGTTTATTTACCACCCAACGATGTTGTGCCACAAGTGGATTTGAATCGTTTATTCAGTCAATTGCCAGCTCCATTTCTTCTGCTCGGTGACTTTAACGGACACAGCCCTCTGTGGGGGCATGATGTTACAAATTCTCGCGGGCGACAGATTGAACAGTTGATTTCTGCTCACTGTCTCTGTCTGCTGAACAACGACGAGAAAACGTATTTCCATGCACCCACGAGGACGTTTCACTCCCTCGATCTAGCCATCTGTTCGCACAATGGTCCAGAACAGGGCAGTTGTTGAAGCAGTCTTCAATGTCACTGAAGCTATTCGGAATGCTGCTGATGCAGCCATTCCCAAAACATCCAATTCCCCTCGAAAGCTGTGCAAACCATGGTGGAACGCTTCCTGCCAACAAGCCAAAAAGGAGCAAAGGAGGGCGTGGGGTATTTTCAGGAGGTACCCCACAACTGATAATCTCATAGCGTTCAAACGTGCGAAAGCGTTAGCTCGTCGAATACGTCGTCAATGCCAGAGAGAATCTTGGATCAAGTATGTGTCTTCAATCACATCGTCAACTACCAGCCAACAGTTATGGAGAAAGGTCAAAGCAGCGAATGGCCTTTATCGGGAATTTAACATTCCGATATTGGAAACTTCTACTGCTTTGTTTTCGTCACCTTTAGATGTGGCCAGCTTGATTGGCAAAACATTTGCTAGTGTGTCCAGCTCCGATTCGTATAGCCCTGCATTCCAGGTGACTAAGAATCGTTTAGAGCGGACACCTATCAACTTCAGGTGCCGACAACCTTTACCATATAACTTTGACTTTGACATGTTTGAATTGAAGAGAGCCTTATCATCGGCCCACAATACTAGTCCAGGTCCTGATGGAATATCCTATGTATTGCTTCGCCATTTGAGCGAGGATTCACTAGTCAGTCTCCTTTACCTATTCAACCGAATATGGAGGGAGCAGGTGTATCTTACTCAATGGCAAGAAGCCATAGTGATCCCCATTTTAAAACCTGGAAAAGATCCTAAGAACCCTCTCAGCTATCGACCGATAGCACTCACGAGCAACCTTTGTAAGACACTAGAACGTATGGTCAATGCCCGTCACGTTTACCAGTTAGAAAAGAACAAATGCATTCCTCTGTTTCAGAGTGGCTTCCGTAAAGGAAGATCCACTCTCGACAATATTATTACGCTAGAAAACAAAATTAGAAACGCTTTTGTCCGGAGGAATCATTTAGTTTCTATCTTTTTCGATATCGAGAAGGCATATGATCGTACTTGGCGCTATGGGATACTTCGCACTTTATTTGATTTTGGATTCAGAGGCAATTTGCCTTCTTTTATTCAACATTTTTTAAAACTTCGTACTTTTAGAGTGAGACTGGGTGGCACTCTCTCTGCTCCTTTTACCCAAGCTGAGGGAGTTCCTCAGGGGAGTATTTTGAGTGTCACCCTTTTTATTTGTCATATTTCATCCATCTTAAATATTTTATCGCCCTCTATACAGGCTTCACTATACGTGGACGATCTACAGATCAGTTGTGAAGGTTCGGACATGCGCATGATTGAACGGCAGTTGCAAACTGCCGTCAACAACATTGTAAAATGGTGCGACACCAACGGTCATAGTATTTCTGCGAGCAAGTGTTGCTGCGTGCACTTTTGCCGCAAACGGGGTATTCATCCCGACCCCGAAATACGCATCTGTGATATACAAATTCTCGTAGTTCCCGACGTACGATTCCACGGAGTAATTTTCGACCGCCGGCTCACTTTCCATCCGCATATTTTATATTTGCGGAAGAGGTGTGAAAAGTCTTTAAACCTCTTGAAGGTGTTGTCAAACACCTCTTGGGGGGGCGGATCGAACATCATTACTCCGAGTGTATCAGGCAATCATACTCTCTCGCATCGACTACGGATGTGTTGCATACGGATCAGCGTGCAACTCTACTCTGCAAAAACTTGACCCCGTCCACCATATGGCACTGAGAATCTGCTCGGGTGCGTTTCGCACATCACCGGTGCAGAGTCTCTATGTTAACTGTCATCAGCTTCCTCTAGATCTTCGACGGAGGAAGCTGTCTCTTGCGTTTTATTTTAAGATCTTGTCCGTGCCTTCACATCCTCTGCAGAATGTGTATATGAGTACCAGCATGAAGAGACTTTATGATGCACGGCCGTCTAACATCCGGCCGTTTATGGATAGGATGAAGCTTCATATTTCTGAACTCGACCTACCTAACGTGCGTATCCAGCAAAGGAACCTTTTCCTATTCCAACCTTGGAATACGCCACGGTTCCATTATATCAACCCTTTTGCCACTTACAGTAAATCCACTGTAGCGCCTGTCGTCTTTCAACGCGTCTTCGCCTACCACCGCAGTCAGTATAGTCGTTATTCGGCCATCTACACTGATGGTTCGAAACGTGCAGATTACGTTGGCTGTGGAGTCGTGATTGAAGATATTATGCACGGTTATAGGCTCGACACTTCTTGCAGCATTTTCACTGCCGAAGCTGTCACCATTTACCGTGCACTTCAATTAATCGACTCCACTATGCCCCGTAAATACTGCATCTATACTGACAGCATGAGTGTACTCGAAGCGCTTGAAAACTACCACGATCGCTGCCATCCAGTGGTATGTACAATACTCGACCTTACGAGTCGACTCTACAGCAAGGGTTTCGATATCGTGTTTTGCTGGCTACCAAGTCACGTAGGAATCATAGGCAACGAGCAAGCGGACAGCGCGGCAAAGTCGGCGACGACGGATCTGCCGCTAGCTGTTCCGCTATCGGATATGAAGCGCGTCATCATGCATCATATTTTTAAGATCTGGCAGGAATCATGGAGTCAGCAGTTGGATAACAAACTGCACTCTGTGAAACCTGTCATAGGAGCATGGCCTGTGATGCCAATGCGAAGAACTGATGTCAAATTGACTCGTCTTCGCATTGGCCATACTCGCTTCACACACAGACATTTGTTGTTTGGAGAACGTGCTCCTGAATGTCCTTCATGCCATGTCTCTTACACTGTTCATCACATTTTAATCGATTGTCCAGTTTTTAACCATCATCGCATCATCTTTTTTAATTCATCACATTTAACTTTACCTGACTTGGTGGGAGAAATACCCCACCAAAACCTCTTTGCTTTTATCAGGAGAATTGGTTTTTTATTTTTAATTTGACATTTTAAAATCATTTACCTTGACATTTAATTTTTATATATGTGCATGCAGGCATGCACATCTATAATCCTTCTGTATCCATTTTCATGTGCGTTTTTACCCTGTTTTTAATATTTTAACAAACGTGTGGCGCAGTTTAGCCAAAATTGGCTCTTGCGCCAATAACCCCAAAACTCACTCACTCACTCACTCGGACACTCACAAACTTCCTGCCACGGTCAACTAACTTCCTCTAGATGTGCATCGGTTGGACATGCGTCCACAGATTTCAATCTAGAGCCAAAGTGTATTAACTGTTCGCAATTCCATCCTTCTGACTCCAATTTATGCCCAAAATAGAAAAACAGATTCAAGAAATCAAAACTAATAATAATTTATCATATGTAGAAGCCCGTAAGCTAATAGTTCCACAACAATCGCAAACATACTCTCAGGTTGCTAAATCTTCAACAATATCCGCTACTACACAAACTGACGAAAAAATCACAAAATTAATATGTCCGCCTTTGCAATGCCTGAAACCCGTATCCTCTACAAATCAAATACCCAGTACATCGCCCTCAATGCCTACAGTCTCCACATCATTCTCATCAACCCAGACACAACTACTACCTTCCACATCTTCTGCTCTGTTAATTGCACCCATTTCTGCTTTTGCTGCTGCTACTGACAATAGTCTGAATAACTATTAGGTGCTTGTTTCATAGCATAGTTTTCATTAAATTCATTATTCAGACTTTATCAATATCTACTGGATATTTTATTCTGCGTGTTCATTCAACACCGTCAGCAAAGCTATCTCTACACGTTGTACAGAAAATGCCACGTTTTCAGTATTTAATACAGTTATGCTGCAGTTAAGGCACCCGACTAGGTTCGAAGACCAATTTTTTCAAAATTGATTATCAGAAGAATTTTATTATTTTAAAGAACACATAAATAGGCCTAAAGAGTTATAATTATGAAATAAATACCATGCATCACCTCTGTTTCTGAAAAAAAAATTATTTTAATAAAATTTTTAAAAAAATTTCAATTTCAGGAAAAACAGCGTAAAAAAATATATATTGGACATAATGTAATTTTAATTGCATTGATATATTTATTTATCCACCTGAAGTGTCACAAACCGCAGGCTAAAAAATATTTTCAAAAATAAATATTTAATAAGCATTCGAACTTCACGTTAATGATTTTTCGTCAAAATTACTCTTTATTCTATGCTAAAAAGGACTATAAAATGTTATCAAGTGTAAGTATCTTAAAAACTGTGGTTTGCTACACTCCCAAGGGCTTATAACATAAGTGTTGCAAATTTCATTGAATTTTATATAATTGTTCTGGAGATATCCCAGTTTTCGTGCAAAAATTATCGTGAAAATTTCATTTTTCAAAAAACACATTTAAAAAATATACTTATAAGTTACATAAAGTAAATATTAAAAAAACAACTTAAAATTAATTCTCCAGTTTTATAGGTAATTTCTTCTTCTTCCTCAATTTTTATATTTCTTTTTTTTTCGAATGGCCCTAAGTTTTCTTCTGCAGGTTTTTGCTGTTGGCAGTGAGTGACGTTTTGAGTCTGCAATACGCTCATTATCGAAGATTTTTTGTCCCCTTATAGTATAATAAGTAGTATATATTGTTGGTATCTGGACTAAACACCTATCGAAAAATTTTTTGCTAGTAGCTGGATTAAAAAATCAATTGATTTCAAACTATATATATACTGTTGGTATCTGGACTAAACACCTATCGAAAAATTTTTTGTTAGTAGCTGGATTAAAGAATCAATTGATTTCAAACTAACTTTAAAAAATGTTTTCGAATACCTTCAACAGAATGTGCTTTGTTTAGACAATAACTTCTCTAAAAACAAATTATTAAAATTCTTATTTTGTATTTTTAAAAAAAGAATATGTTGCATTCGAATTAATTTTAAGTTATGTCAGAATTTTGTTTCAAAAATATGATAACATATTGGTATTACAAGCTTTTGATACCTTCAATAGGTGGTGCTTTTTGCTTAAACAATAACTCCTCTAAAAACAAATTATTAAAAATCTTATTTTGTATTTTTAAAAAAAAATGATTTGTTGTATTTCAACTAATTTTAAGCAAAGTCAGAACTTTATTCTTAAAAAGAATTTAATGTAATTACTTATATAATGGTATTTTATTTTCTTAATTGCATAATATATTTTGTAAATAAAGAATTATTCACTCAATATTAGTTTTGTGTGTGTAAAATCAAACTGACATGAAACAAATAACACAGACACGCATAGTATATATAAACTATTTTTTTATTTCATTAACTAAATTATTACAATATATATATTGTTATAAATATAATGGACAAAAGATACAAGCATTTTGAAATGTATATTACATTTACATTTCAATGGAAACATTTCCGTACGCTAAACATTCAATTTTTGTCTAGCAAATACATTTTATCGTAGAAGCTACTTAGACTTATTTTGTTTTGTTTTACTGTTGATATAATGTGATTTTTAGAAATTATGGTTGATTGTTCATTTTTTATCGAGTGATCGTTTTTTAATACATTTAAATACAAGTCATGGTGTAAAATATTTTGCACAACACTTTTCTTTGTTCCCTTCGCAGTTTTCTTATTTTCTTTTCCAAAGATATAAGAATACATCTTTGGTCGAAGTGCACACAAAATTCCTTGATAGGAATTCCCTTGGTTTCATCCTTTAAGTATCCTAATAAGGATTGATATTTTTTCGAATAATATTGATGCGATACATTATAGTTGGAAAAATCTACTAAGTTTTCAAATTTATTTGCTAAATCATGGTAAACATCTTCAGTCCATATTTCTAAAGTTAGAGAATCCGTATCTGTGTATAATAAGTTAACATTTTCTTTGTAAACAGGTTTCAAAATATCACATAATATATTTTAAACATATATAACTTACTTAACTCTAGCACTGAAAAACCTACATATATTGGTTGATTTAAATAAAGATTTGATTTTAAAAGTTTAAATAATGCACAATGCTCATTTATAATTGAAAACTTTCTAAGTTGCAATCTGCTAAATATTTTTTACATTGTTTCTTATTTAACGCTACTTTTATATTACCATGTTTTCTGATGTTCATGCAAGTACGTCCAAAAAACGCGTTATTCATTAGCTTAAAAATCCTTATCAAAATTATTTGTCGCCTTCTTTCTTTTATCGTTATTAAACATTATATATGATTTTAACCAATTAGATTGTTTAAATCTGATTATTTTATGAATTTTTTTAATTTTTAGCCCATGTGTAATATAAAATTGTAAGTTTAAATAATGAACCACATAGTTTTTTTTTTTCTCATTGAATGTGTTTAAAAGTTTCTTATTTTTTCATTAATTTTTATATTCAGTTTTTCACAAATTTTCCTTTGATAAGAGGAAAGCATATCATATATAATTGATTCATGTTGAGGAGCCATGGGAAAACTATTATGTTTTGAATGAAGCTCGGGTGGATTTAAAAGGTCTACTTCCAATATATAACCGGGCCGCGGTAGCCGAGTGGTATAGGTATCGGATCGTGGCTTGCTTGGTCACGAGTTCGATCCCAGTACCACGAAAGACCCGCCGTGTAGGGCAGCGATGCACGTTAAATCTGTCGAGAGCTGAAACGTCCTCCCGTTGGTGTGGTGTGGTAGTTAGGAGGGGGGTGCCAGCTCAGGTGTCGTCCACGTCACTTGACCATGGTTCAAAATTACGTGGTCCGTCGCCAAAAGCCCTCGTGTAGCTGAACAGTGCGACGTTAACATTCAATCAATCAATCCAAAATATAACCAGTATTTGAATCAGAGGTTACAGACATTAAATCGCGAATTTATCAATTTCTTCTTCATTCAAAAATCGAAATTCTGACTCAGGTAAGCTGTAAAATCCCATAGCAGTCCCGTACAAATTATTTACATCTAATGATATTATGAATTTAGATGGCGACATTTCATCAAAATTATCTAAATATTTATTATTTGCCTTAGAATAACGTTTTGACACTAGACACATTCCTCCACGAATTCCTGATTCTAACATTAAGTACATATTTATGTCTGTTAGTAATTCTAAAGTAACATTCGTTGTCTTAATTCCAGCATTCCATGTTAAACTAGGAGTAGTATAGAAATGGACAGGATCTAACTCAAAATAGTTCATACTTAACGTCCGAAAATTTTCAAAAACTTCTGCGAGTAACACAACACATCTGTATCCAAATATAATTTTAAATAGTCTTTAAAACTTTGACATTTAAATTTAGAAAATATAAATTTTGCGAATTGATAGTCTTCCTCTGATATATTTTCATTAGTTATATTATTGAAAACGCATTTTTAGGAGGAAGTTTTTTTTTCTCTTAATGTATTAAAAGAATCAAAAAATAACTGTATGGAAACACACCTTTACGTAATAAATATTTCCTGTGGGTATATGAAGAAAAAAAAAAAGAATCAAATATAGAGAAGTTATAGTTACTTTTTTTAGGTTTTCTATTAGTGTACTTAGTTTAGATGGAAGGAATAAAAAACTATCAAGAAATACTAAATTATCGATACTAAACGTCATACACTTTTTTGAGAGTTTACAGGAATAATTTTTACTTTCTTTGCTAAGTTACTAGAAATTTCTTTTAGAATCAAATGAGAATCATACCCTGATAAAAATTATGCATTACAACTGGTAGAAACTGAGTTACTTTATAATTTAAGTTACATCCTTGACAAGCATTTCCTAATAGTTTTCGCCCCTTCAGGCTCACCTTCTTTAGGTGAGTACGGGTTTCACGCTCCCGAGGTGCCCTAGTGATCTTTTTCCTTCTCCCTAGGGGTTTACTGTCTTTGGTAAACACGGGCTTCACGAACCCGGGGAACCCTAGTGATCCTTCTCTATTTTCGGCCCTTTTCTTGCCACTCCAATTTCCTTTTTCTTCTTTTAACGTCTAGACCACAGATCTACATTCAACAATGAACATTGTTCCATCTTTTGTTTTTTTCAGGTAAAAAATTTGATATTTTTTACTACCGTATTATGGTTTATATTTTATATTACGTTCTTTTCCTTTGATTTGCTTAGATTTCTTTCAATATTTTGATTTTGTTGCTTCTTTTTCTGTTCGATTCTTGCTTTTTTTGTGTTCAACTTACTATCTTTATTTTTCTGCCCACGAAGTCCTGTGGCAGACCAGGACTGAGTGGAATGAAGTTGTGTCTGATGGTTTTTCACTTTTGGAATGATGACACAACGGACTGCTCCCTGGGAACACTGGCACTTGAGCGGGGTTTTGAACTTTTTGAGGACCTTTGGACTAGTACGGTGGGGTCTTGGAGGAAGCGGCCATGTAGAGGGTACCGAGAAAAGCTGAGTTTTGCGTCTCAGGCCGCCAGATAGTACAGGGAGCCCGGGACAGCCTAACCAGCATGTCCTGGCTGCTCTATCAGCTGGTGTATAATCCCGCCTGTCTTGTAGTTCCAGGTGGTGCCTGGATGGGGTCCTGCACAGAGGGGGGCTCTCCCGAACTACTGGTTGCCGAATCTAGGGCTAGCCCTACCAAGCTGGTCCTCTGAAAATCAAAAGGAATTCTCCTCCTCCTTTTAAAAAAAATTTCAAAATAAGTCAAATAAAGAAAAAAAATTCAAAACGCATCTTTTAAAACCCCCATCCAACCTTTCCAAACACATGATTCTCATACCATTGATCAGATAGCAAGTACTGCACGTTTTTTATTCTTTCATTGCCCGACAATGATATGTCAAGAAAATCACCTTTTGCAATTTTCAAAGCCCTCCAAGCTATAGGCGAGCCCAAATCTGTTAAAAAAATGCGATCCGGTGACCTACTTGTGGAGACAACTCTGCTATTCAATCTAAATCCTATCTTTCTACTAAACATTTTTTGATTCTACTTACAGTTACTCCTCACAGATCTCTTAACTTCAGCCGTGGTGTCAATCTGAACCTGACCTGTTGACCACCCCTGACGCGGAAATTCTTGATGGATTTTCTGGTCAGGGGGTGTAATTCAGGTCAGAAGAATTACAATTAAAAAAGATGCCACAGTTATTCCTACCAAACACATGATTTTAACTTTCAATAACCCGAATCTTCCAGCTACAGTAAAAGCTGGCTATCTCAACTGCAAAATACGTCCATATGTTCCGAATCCTCTACGTTGTTTCAAGTGCCAGAGGTTCGACACTCTCAAACTGCCTGCAGAGGACACTGACGTGCTCCTAGATGTGCATCTTTGGACATGCGTCCTCAGATTGCACTCTAGAGCAGAAGTGCGTCAATTGTTCACAGCCTCATTCCGCTGATTCAAAATTATGTCCCAAATGGAAAATAGAGAAAGAGATCCAAACAATAAAAACCAACAGAAACATATCCTATATTGAAGCCCGAAAATTTATAACCCCACAACCATCTCAAACTTACGCTCAAGTTGCCAAATCCATAACTGTTAATAATTCCTCACAAACTGATGAAACGATTACAAAAAATAGTATGCCCACCTTTAAAATTACTCAAACCATTAATAACCATTTCGAAACCTATTATGTCTCCCTCAATCCCTGAAGTTATTAAATCTTCTACATCAACTCAGGCAGAACTCGTACCATCCACATCTTCTGTTACAGTTGCATCTCCTTCACAATCTCCACCTCCTAATTCTGTAATAGATACTACTCCCAGCACTTCTAATAGTTTATCTATCTCTGCTGCATCTTCCTCATCCCAGTCCGTTATTCCACCACCCTCTGATTCTTATAAAGTACAGGATGCCAAGAAACTGGCAAAAGCACGCTCAAGGAAAAGAAAAAAGGAATTACTAAAAAAATGAAGGAAGCAATAGTAGATATTAAGATGAATCCTCATAAACCTAAAAACCGGCATCTGATGAGTCTACGTCGGATGAGGACGAAATGATTGTCTACGACGTGGAAGATGAAATCGAATCAAATCCCGATTACGTGAAAGAAAATGGTAAGACCTATTACAAGGGACAATTACTTTTAACTCCAACGAAACACAGAAAATAACTTTTTTTTTTTCAATATTATACATCCAACTTGGTGGGGAATTCTCCCCACCAATCTGTATTTTAACATCTTTGTTATTAACTTTTATATCTCTAAATTTTAAGATTTTATAATATTTCTGGTAAAAAAAAAAATTTTTAACTTTTAACGTTTTAACAAATGTTTGGCGCAGTTTAGCCAAAATTGGCTCTTGCGCCAATAACCCCAAAATTCACTCACTCACTCACTCACCCTAATAGTTTTCCAGTAAAATGATCATGGTTTCTTACCTTAATACATCCTTTTGAAAAAAAACTTTCCACATAGATGGCATTTATTCTCAGATAGTATCTCATTTTCTTTCATGGGAATATTTATCTCCATATATTTTAAAACAGCTTCAGAAATAGTTTGTAAACTTAATACTAAATGTGAAATAACATCTGTACCGGTGTAAAACTTGTGGTAAACTATGTTTTTTTTGTCATCAATAAGTAAGATAGAGTATGCTGTGCAGGACGATGTATTTCAGTTTGCATTAAAAATGACTTATCATGATTGGGCTCAGCAGAAAATACTTTTTCAGTAAAACTTTCAATGTCGGCATAAACACAAAATTTGTGAAAAAGCATTTTCTGAAAAGAGTTAAATTTCAAATATTTTTGGTCATTAGTAGGTAATGTAATTTTTCGAGGTTCATTATGTAAACATCTTTCCATATGAGCATCCAATGAGCTTTGACGGGCAAAGCCTGTTAAACAATTCGTACAAAATTTATGTATACCACGTTGAGTGTGTAGCAATTTATTAAAATTTTTTATCAGGTAATAATGGTTTTTATAAAGTAAGAGATTTATTTCTTTATAAATATTCAGTTTACTTCTATATATAGGAAAAACCTGCTTTTCATAACCAAAAACATTTAGTTTAATTTGATTTCTTTTTTCAAACTTTGCTACATCACTCACTTTAACAGGTAACGTTAAGAAATTAAATGATAGACATTTTAAATATTTTTTGTATGTTGATGCTAATGATTTATTGTATTTTTGAGGGAAAAGCCCAGCCAAAACCGAATATAGAAAGCACATATTATTTTCACACTGGACATTGAGCAAAGATTTTTTATTTTTTAAAATTGAGGGTAAACTAATCTGCTTACATCCACCTCTTATTTCATTATAATATCCTACATGTAGTTCAATAAAATCAATGCTTTTTACCGACCACCCAGATTCAAAATTTAAAAAATCTTCGATTTTTTTTTCAAAATTTTTGTAATTGAGGAATTGATTTTCTCATCGAGTTCATGTATTGATAACAATCTTTCTGTATTTGAGTTAAAATAAAACTATGATTAATTAATTCATCATCTTTTATTTTTTTCGAATGTTATATGAAGAGAAATAAAATCCTTAATCTAACACTCCTTTCTTTTAATATATTACAAATTTCATCTTTTGAATCATTTAATGCAATTATAAGATCAACAGTTTCAGATAGATTTTTCCGATATGAATTAACGAAATTTCTAAATGCTTAAGACTTTAAGTAAAACATTTTTGTTGTATAAATTTTAATTAAAATGAAACTGAATAAAACTAGAACAAAGTAAGTCTAAATAAATTCTTCTAGCTATATATATATACTAGCTGCAAGTACCCGGCTTTGCCCGGGTTTAAAAAAAAGGTTTTCTGTAGAAGCTTACAAAACTGTTTATTTGCATGCAAAAAAAGGGTACATTTATCTTAAAGCAATGTGATAGACAACATTTTTGGCAGTTCCATTTGGAGTGTGTACAAAAATAATATTTTGTCTGCCCACTCTAGAGAAGGCGACATACAACTGCCCATGTGAAAAGCATGGTGTCTGCGTCTATACTCTCCCCCTTTTTCTCAGAGGCATGACTGTAGCCAAAACTGACAATGCATTCCTATGAATGAAGGAATGGAATGGAATGTAGTAAGTAATGTGATATTTGTTGCAGTATTTGCTTGCAGTAAAGTAAACATAACAAAGAAGTATTGCAAATTACTTACCGCTTTTGTTTAGTAAAGTTTTCTCTCAAAAATGAACCCATGGCTCAGAACATGCAGATGAAGCACTCTTTTTGGCTGGAGGAGGCCAGAATGAGGTTGGGATGGAACGAAACCTGTTTAAGAACCTTCCCCATGTAATTTTGTGAATGTGTACCAAATTTCACGTTATTTGGTTGTCTGGATCTTGAGTTATAAGGAAACAGACAGACAAACAAATGCGTCATATGTATATATAAATATAGATATAGATTTGTTTGAATTCTTGTGTATTACTTTTGTAAGCTTCATGGCATATGTTATGGTGTACCAGTCTTTTAAAGCTGACTGAGCCACAGCAACATTTAGCTAGGTATAGCTAGTTATAACACAAAATTAAATCTAAAAAAGATATCAAAAATAAAAGAAGACTCAATATTTTGATTAAATCAGTATAAACATTTTCGTACAAACATAATATATATACTGTAAAATATTTACTTTGCTATTTGCCTTTCAAACTACCATCAAATAAAATTTTAAAAGTTGTCAAAAAAAGATAAAAAAACATATTTAAGGAAAATACCACTGATTAATGTTGCCAAAGACATCGCAATGTGTAAAAAAATATTTGCAGTACATAATCGCCAAAAAAAAAAAAAATGTAAGTACTAAAATATAAAAAAACAAAAATTATATATTGAATTAATTAAGGATTAGAGGAGGGAAAGAGATAAAACAGGCTAAGATAATACTCATAATAATTTCATATTGGTATGCTACTTATTTTTGGCATGATTTTAAAATCACGCCAAATTGGTGTTGTGGCCAGTCTATATATAGTAATGTACAGAATTAAAGGTACTTATGCATTATCGCAACCTATTGGTGACATTATACAAAATGAAGCGCATGTTTGTGTGTGCCAATTTAACGCATACAAAGTTGGGATTGCCAAAGTGGCGAGTTGTCTTGAACGTTGGCGACTGTGCAATAATACGTAAGTAATAAATAAAAAAATTATCCGAAGTATATATATCCCGAGCGCAAAAATAAATTGAAAAATTAAGTACAATACTAACATTAAATGACATAAAAAGAACTGAACTAACTCTATCAATGCAAAAGCATAATTTGAAAAAATATGGTACTTACATATAACCGCAACCTATTGGCGACATTATCTGAAACGAGAAGCACATCACTCACAATTCAGCAAATATATGACATGCGAAATCGGGGTTGCCAACTTGGCAAGTTATTTTGAATGTTGGAGATTGTTAGGATAGTACAATAAGTAACAAAAATAATTTATCTTACGACTACCTGCTTCCTCAACATACTCATTTTTGGCATGGTTTTGAAATCACGCCAAATTGGTATGTTGCGGCCCGTCTAATGTTATAGTAATGTACAGAATTAAAGGTACTTATGTATTATCGCAACCTATTGGTGACATTATACAAAATGAAGCACATGATTGCCAATTCAACGCATACAAAGTTGGGATTGCGAAAGTGGCGATTGTGCAATGAAAAAATACTAAATAAAAAAATTAGTGAAGAATACATATCGCGAGCATAAAAATAAATTGAATAATTAAGTACAATACTAATATTAACTGACTTAAAAAGAACTGAACTAACTCTATTAATGCAAAAGCATAATTTGAAAAATATGGTACTTACATATACCGCAACCTATTGGCGACATCTGAAACGAAGCAAGCACATCATTCACAATTCAGCAAATATATGACATGCGAAATCGGGGTTGCCAACTTGGCAAGTTATTTTGAACATTGGAGATTGTTAGGATAGTACATAAGTACCAAAAATAATTTATCTTACGACTACCTGCTTCCTCAACAGGTATTTAAGCCATTTGTCTGTTTTGCTCATTCTCTGATAACTATTCCAGTTTGATATGTAATTACTACCAACACTGCTTTCTTGGGCAGTATAATTAAGCAAGTTTGATTTTCTGCAAGGCAATTTTATACACTGAAGCCAATAGTATACCCTTAAAGGTTAAAATAAAGACACATAAAATTGTAAAATATTATTAATTTCATGCTATCTAAAACAGATAACGAAAACGGAAATACTATACTTATGTTAATCACAGTAATAAGAACTGAAATACCATTATCAATAAGAAATTTTAGTTTGTCGAAATTATAACCTTCGCATTCTAAGGAAATAAATAAATTTTCCGAAAAATACTGAAATTGTAAGTTCTAATTTTTTTAAGCAAAATCACACACATAAACATCCTGCGATAATACCTAAATGTTGCCAAAAACAACAAAACAAAATTTTAATTGAATCCTTAAAAAAATGATTTATTTGAAAATAAACCTAATTAAATATCAAAGAATAGAAAAATTTAATAAATATTCCAAGTGATTAACATAGCTACAGTAAAAATATGTAATAATCTTGAAAAACTGCATGTAAAGTATAAATTGTCCACTTACTGAGAAACATGACATGATATGATGTCATAACACTGGAAAATCACTTAAAAATTAAATTTTAAAAAATGTGACGAGTTGTCTAGAACGGTGGCGATTGTCCAATGCGTAAATACTAAATAAAAAAATTATCCAAAGAATACATGTCCCGAGCATAAAAATAAATTGAATAATTAAGTAAAATACTAACATTAACTGACATAAAAAGAACTGAACTCTATTAATGCAAAATCATAATTTGAAAAAATATGGTACTTACATATAACCGCAACCTATTGGCGACATCTGAAACGAAGCACATCACTCACAATTCAGCAAATATATGACATGCGAAATCGGGGTTGCCAACTTGGTAAGTTATTTAAACGTTGTAGATTGTTAGGATAGTACATAAGTAACAAAAATAATTTATCTTACGACTACCTGCGTCCTCAACATACTCATTTTTTGCATGATTTTGAAATCACGCCAAATTGGTATGTTGCGACCAGTCTAATGTTATAGTAATGTACAGAATTAGAGGTACTTATGTATTATCGCAACCTATTGGTGACATTATACAAAATGAAGCACATGATTGTGCCAATTCAACGCACACAAAGTTGGGATTGCCAAAGTGGCGAGTTGTCTTGAACGGTGGCGATTGTGCAATAATATGCAAGTGCTAAATAAAAAAATTATCCAAAGTATATATATCCCGATAATAAAGATAAATTGAAAAATGAAGTACAATACTAACATTAACTGACATAAAAAGAACTGAACTAACTTTATCAATGCAAAAGCATAATTTGAAAAAATAAGGTACTTACATATAACCTATACATAGGTTATATATTACCTATTGGCGACATTATATAAAACGAAGCACATGACTCACAATTCAGCATATATATGACATGCGAAATCGGGGTTCCAACTTGGCAAGTTATTTTGAACGTTGGCGATTGTTAGGATAGTACATAAGTACCAAAAATAATTTATCTTACGACTACCTGCTTCCTCAACAGGTATTTAAGCCATTTGTCTGTTTTGCTCATTCTCTAATGCCTATTCCAGTTTGATATGTAATTACTACCAACACTGCTTTCTCTTGGGCAGTATAATTACCCAAGTTTGATTTTCTGCAAGGCAATTTTATACAATGAAGCCAATATTATACCCTTAAAGGTTAAAATAAAGACACATAAAATTGTAAAATATTATTAATTTCAGACTATCTAAAACAGATAACAAAAACGGAAATACAATACTTATGTTAATCATAGTAATAAGAACTGAAATACCATTATCAATAAGAAGTTTTAGTTTGTCGAAATTATAACCTTCGCATTCTAAAGAAATAAATAAATTTTCCGAAAAATACTGAAATTGTAAGTTCTAATTTTTAAGCAAAATCACACACATGAACATCCCGCCATAATACCTAAATGTTGCCAAAACAACAAAACAAAATTTTAGTTGAATCCTTAAAAAATGATTTATTCGAAAAATAAACCTTATTAAATATCAAAGAATAGAAAACTGAATAAATATTCCAACCGATTAACATAGCTGCAGTAAAAATATGTAATAATCTTGAAAAACATCATGTTAAGTATAAATTGTCCACTTACTGAGAAACGTGACATGATATGACGTCATAACACAGGAAAATCACTTAAAAATTATATTTTAAAAAATTAGGAAAGAATTAGGAACGCCAAACCTATTTAAGAACCTTCCTGGTGTAATTTTGTGCACGTGTACCAAATTTCTCGTTATTTGGTTGTCTGGATCTTGAGTTATAAGGGAACAGACAAACAGACAACAAATGCGTCTTATATATATATTGTCACGGAGTTCGAAAGAAGTACACAGTTCAATTAAACAAACAATTAGATTTATTCTAACGCTTGGAGCTCGATACAACACTGGACTGAGAACATGCCCAACTGGCGATGAACTCTGCTTTTATACACTTCGGAATATTCGAGAAATAACCAGTATGCACTCTAAAGAATGATCTGGATTCATCTAGAACCTAGAGAAACAATACATTAAAAACGGAAACAAAATTCCAGTCTTTGGATAAATCTGCCGGGGCCGGGATTCGAACCCGAGACCTGAGGAAGTTCAGTCCAACGCTCTGCCAACTCGGCTATCGGGACTTGTAGCAAATTATGCGTGTGGCATTGCTCCCCTCGAAAAAGAAGACAGCGCCCCGCTGTCATTTTGTTCAAGGGTCTTTATTCTGGAACGAGTGATGGGTCCTTTGTATGATTCTTTGGGAGGAATATCCTCGGTTTCGATTTGCTCGGCGGGATCATGGTACGGTTTCATACGCAGTACATGGACAACTTCTCTTAGTTTTCTTTTTCGTGAAGCAGGATCAAAATCTTGTACTTCGTAAGTCACGGCTGATAAACGGCGTAGCACCTGATACGGTCCGAAATACCTTCTTAAGAGTTTTTCGGAGAGACCGACTTTTCTCACTGGAGTATAAACCCATACGAGATCTCCGGGAGCGTAGGATACCACTTGGTGTTTGGAATCGTAACGTCGACGATCTTTGTCTTGAGCTCTCAGAGTGTGCACTCGGGCTAGCTGTCGTGATTCTTCGGCTCTGGCTGCTATCTTGGTGATGTATAGCCAATTTTGGCTCTTGCGCCATAAAACCCCACATTCACTCACTCACTCACTCACGCTATCTTGGTGATGTTATTGTCATCAAAATCGTTAGGACAGAATGGTAGCATTGTATCTAGTGTCGTTTCCGCTTCACGACCATGAAGTAAATAGAACGGCGTAAAACCTGTGGTCTCTTGTTTAGCGGTATTATAAGCGAAGGTTACAAATGGTAGAATTTCATCCCAATTTTTCTGCTCTACATCCACATACATTGACAACATGTCGGCCAAGGTCTTATTGAAGCGCTCCGTCAGTCCATTTGTTTGGGGATGATACGCCGTTGTGAAACGATGATCAATGTTACACAAGTCGACGAGAGAGGAAACAAGTCTGGATCGAAAGACGGCTCCACGATCTGTGATAATTACTCGAGGAGCTCCATGCCTGAGGACAATTTCTTCAAGTAAGAACTTCGCTAT
Source organism: Trichonephila clavipes (assembly GCA_019973935.1). Lineage (NCBI taxonomy): Eukaryota > Metazoa > Arthropoda > Arachnida > Araneae > Nephilidae > Trichonephila > Trichonephila clavipes. The sequence continues at coordinate 57,334 of BMAU01019471.1, forward strand.
TTCGTCGACTTCGGCTGTCAGCAAGGCTTTTGTTATTGCATATCGTGTTGAGTAATCCGTGCAGACTATTATCCATTTGTTTCCATGAGCAGACTTTGGAAATCTCCCAAGGAGATCAATTCCAATGCGATGGAAAGGAGCTATAGCTGGAGGGATGGGAACTAAACGTCCAGGTGGTCGTTGAGGAACGGACTTTCTCCTTTGGCACTCCCGACAATGCATGACATACCGAACGACATTTCGGTACATTCCCGGCCAGTAAAATCTCTTGCGTATCCTGTCATAAGTTTTCGCGAAACCAAGGTGTCCTGCGGTGGGGGCGTCATGAAAGTGCCTTAGTATGTCTGCTCGTAGATGTTTAGGAATGACTGGCAACCACAACTTTCCATCTGGATCAAAATTCTTCCTGCAAAGGATACCGTCGATAAATCTGAATTCTTCGTTTTTGGATGAGTTGCTCAAAAGTTTTAATTTCGCAAGGTCTTGATCCTTTTTCTGTTCCATCGCAAGGTTCATACTCGTCGTGACTGCTAAAAATTTGTCTGATGTTTCCGTTTCCTCTTCCACTGGATTTCTCGAAAGAGCGTCGGCGTCACTATGCTTCTTACCGGTTTTATATTTTACGTCAAAATCATGCTCCTGAAGTCGGAGGGCCCATCTGGCAAGCCTTCCTGAAGGATCCTTTAAATTCATGAGCCAGCACAAGGAATGATGGTCAGTTACAACAGTAAAGTGTTTTCCGAATATGTACGGCCGAAATTTGTTGGTAGCCCATACGATGGCAAGACATTCCCTTTCTGTGGTGGAATAATTCTTTTCGGCTTTTGTCAGAGTTCTAGAAGCGTATGCTATAACTTTCTCGACATTATTCTGAATTTGTACTAGACAGCTCCGATACCGTACCCGCTTGCATCAGTATGGATTTCTGTAGAAGCTCTTTCGTCGTACATCCCCAATACTGGATCCGAAGTAAGTGCTTTCTTAAGACTGTTAAATGCTTCCACCTCTTCAGGACCCCAATGAAACTCCACGCCACTTTTCAGCAACGACTGCAAAGGTTCGGCGAGATAACAGAAACCTTTAATAAATCTTCTAAAGTATGAACAAAGGCCAAGAAAACTTCGTATGTCATGTATATTCTTTGGAGTGGGAAAATTTCTTACGGCTTTTATTTTGTCGGGATCGGGACGAACGCCATTACTAGATACAAGATGGCCCAGAATCTTTACTTCTTGGGCAGCAAAAAAGACACTTCTTTGAATTTAATTTAAGACCAGCTTCCTGAAGACATTTTAGAACAAGTCTTAATCGTATAAGATGGTCTTCAAAAGTTTCTGAGAACACTATTATGTCATCTAGGTAACAAAGACACATAGTCCATTTAAAATGGCGTAGCAAATTGTCCATCATTCTCTCGAAGGTAGCAGGGGCATTACAGAGACCAAACGGCATGACTTTAAACTCGTATAAGCCTTCGGGGGTAATAAATGCCGTCTTTTCACGATCCGCTTCGTCTATTTCTATTTGCCAATAACCAGATCGGAGATCCATGGAAGAAAAGAACATGGCACCTTTCAGACAGTCGAGCGTATCGTCAATACGAGGCAGAGGATAAACGTCTTTTTCGTGACGCTATTCAGCTTGCGATAATCGACGCAAAAACGCCAACTACCGTCTTTTTTTTTCTTACGAGCACAATGGGTGATGACCAAGGACTTTCAGAGGGTTGGACGATACCTTCATCAAGCATTTTCTGAACCTCTTCATGAATGATGCGTCTTTCAGTCGGCGAGACTCTGTAGGCTCGTTGGTTGATTGGAGCATGATCACCAGTAAAAATCCTGTGTTTCACATTCGTCTTTGCGGCTGTCGACTTGTCGGTCTTCGTGAAAAGCCCAGAAAATTTCCGGAGTAGTTCGGATAGCTTGTTTCTCTGTTCGTCACTTAACTCGGGTGACATCATTAACGAACAATTCATCTGTGACTCCGAAGTTTCTTGCTGGTCATCCAAGCAACCCGATGTGTCGGAAATAACACATAGATGCCCTTCATTTAGTGGTTCAGCTTGGCCTATGCACATTCCTCTAGGGATGATTTGGTTTCGGAACTGCAGGTTGGTAACCCAGACATCACTTTTTCCGTTACGATATGTGGATACCATGGACGGTGTAGCAATATTTTTCTCGAAGAGCAAATGTTTGCTGCCGTCTAGAACTACATTTATGTCTCCTCGGGTTTGATATCCTGATACTGTTATTCTAGTTAAAGAATGCGGCTTAAGTGTATAGTCCCTGGTGGCATACAAATTCCAGGCGTCAGGCGCTGTGGAGTCTCGACAGATGTCTTCTAGAACAAGTTCATTTTGTCCACAGTCTATAACGGCTTGAGACGCCTCTAAAAAGTCCCATCCTAGGATGACGTCATGGCTACAATGTGATAAAACAATAAATTCAAAAGGCAGTTCTCGATTGTTTATACGGACACGTAAAACACATTTCCCTATCGGCCGAACAAAATTTCCATCCGCAACTTTCAGCATAACGCTCTTGGCATCAGCAAACAGAACTTTCTTTAAAAATCGGCGATACTTATCGGATATGACAGAAAACGATGCCCCAGAATCTACTAGAGCACGTATCGGCTTCTTATCTATTATTACGTCTAGTTGGTTACCAGTCATCTTGGCGGTCGACGGAGGATTTCCAGTACACGCGGCCTCACCTCCTTGGAAGGTCGCTCTCCTTAGTTTTCCTCGCTCCTACGGCCTGGCGACTGACTGGATCGGCGATATGGCGACGGGGACCTGTAACGACGTATTGGGGATCGGCCTCTCGTGGGACTTGGCGTAAAACGGCGAGAAGAGTTTGGTCGGCGTATTTCTTCTTCAGTGCCAACGTCGTCGAAGTTCCGTCGGCGGTTTCGAGAGTTGTCAAAGACAGCCTTTCTCTCTCGGCAGTAGCGCATTACATGTCCAGGACGTCCGCAGTGGAAACAAACAGGTCTGTTGTCAGCCGTTCTCCACACATCTGTTTTTCTTGGTTCAGGTGGGAATTTCTGAACAGGAGCTCTGTATTTCCTGGTTACAGCGGCGTATGTTGGTCGTGGTCTAGTTTCTGTAGGTTTTGTTGACACTGGGGCCAAAACCCTTTCAACTTCGTCTTGAACGATCTCTTCTAAGGATTGGGGATCGGAGTCCAAAGATTCTTGCGTCTGGTTAACTAGTCGATGGACTTCTTCTCGTACGATTGTGCGAATAAGAGAGACCAAATCAGTCTCATCCGTCAGGGATGCAAACCGGTACGACGTTTGGAAGCCTTTCAAATCTCGGTCGACCAACTCTCTTCTGCTTCATATCTTCGATATAGTTGCACCATTTGATAAAACTTGCTGTGTCGTTGATTTCTCTCGTCAACAGGGCCTGATAAATATCCTCAGCAACACCTTTCATTAGGTGTGACACTTTTTCGTCTTCTTTCATCAGAGGATTTACCTCTTGGCAAAGTCCTAATACACTTTGTATGTAGGACTGTTTACTCTCGCCTGAACGCTGGGCTCGGCATTTTAGTTGTTCTTCTGCCCTTCTGGTATATTTTTGACGGTCACCGAAAAGTCCACTTAGTCCATTTTTAAACGCTTCCCAGGAATCTAAGGCTATGTCTTCGTTGTTGACATACCACTGTCTCGCAGTTCCGTCAAGAAAGAAATAAACGTTAGCCAGGCACATCATGTCATCCCACTTGTTAAAGTTGGCTACTCGATCGTACTCTTTAAGCCATTTGAGAGGGTCTTCCCAGGCGCTCCTCGGAAGGTCGATGGGCTCCTCCATTGCTGTAACGAAGGTGTTACTACAGCGGGCTTGGCTTCTTGCTCGGTCGGCATTTTTGTCCTCTTCCTACTATTTTTAACAGTCCGAATTCGGGGGATAATCCTCTTAACCGGAGGCTCCTGCGAAGGTTGTCACTATTATCCAC
>BMAU01019472.1:0-174207 GCA_019973935.1 Trichonephila clavipes
AATACCCATTTCATTTAATATGGATATTAATCCCTGAAAGCCATTTGGTAGAACCCCCCTCAGTATAGAGGGCGCTGCTTGTAATAACATGTGTTGTTGACACCAGAGATCTTCTGTACGTGACCGAGTGCAGACGCACTCCATATTCCATTAAACTTATTATTTAATCTTACACTTGTATTCGATGATTTATTGAATTTAATTGAGTCTAACGGATTGTGATGATATGAAAGTTGATTGATATAAAAGCATTCTACCACTGATTAACTGAACCATCGATGATAGTAACATTGGTGCATACGGCCTGTGAATCGGAAATTGATGAAAGTAATATTGACCCTTCGTCCTTTTGAGAACGATTGAATTCCAAAACGAGTTCCGAGGGTATCCGTTTCAACAGGATGGTGTTAATAAGTTTGAGTAGGATTCTCTCCTTTAACTCCTAAACTTTCAAGACTCCTTATTTGCGTTTCTGCTCTATCGTGCAAATTTCTTAAGCCCACAATATCAGTAGGGTTTCTAACAGGTGTTAAATTTAATAAATTGCTCAAATGAGCGTTAATTAACATGTTTTTATTTCCAAATCTATCTTTTAATAAATCAAGAGCTCTATCATAATTATCATCAGAAATTGGAAATCCATTAATGCAAGCAAGCGCATTACCACACAAATATGATTTTAAATAATTAAATTTATCAACTTTGCTTAGTCTATTGTTATTATGAATAGAGCTTTCAAATAAATTATAAAAATCTAACCATTCAGAATAATTTCCAGAATACTTATTTATATGCAATTTAGGTAAATTTATGTTCATACATTCAAAACTATTGGAATCAATAACTTGGATATTTCGAGAAACTGTATCAACCTGGATAGAGTCAGAATTTATTCTCCTAATTTTAGAAGAAAGCTTCGTTTTCCAAAATATAATCTTCTCTTTAATTTTTTCCGAAGCTTCCATATCTTCAGTAATAGTGTCAACAGACAAACGATCTTCAATTAGTGTATTTAATAAACTTAAGTTACTTTCTTTGTCATTTAATTGCTCTATAAAAGCTTCAAATTGATCAACAGGTTCATTTTCATTGTTGATCTTTCCTTCAATTTTATTTATCAATTTTGTCAACGAAGAACGTACCGCAGTACGCTTCTTTTTAAATTTTGAGAGATCTTCTGACATTTTAATCTTCTATTCAGGTATGATTCAGTTTCAATAAAAATTCGGCTTACCTGAATTCACTGTCGACGATGTATTTCAACTTCTTGGTCGAGGCTATCAAAAATGATTCTTTTATCAATTTCATCAATTTTCATTAATTCCCGGAGGATGCACCAATGTTACGATCATCAATTTCAGATTCACAGGCCGATGCACCAATGTTACGATCATCGGTGGTTCAGTTAATCAGTGGTAGAATATCAATCAACTTTCATATCATCACAATCCGTTAGACTCAATTAAATTCAATAAATCATCGAATACAAGTGTAAGATTAAATAATAAGTTTAATGGAATATGGAGTGCGTCTGCACTCGGTCACGTACAGAAGATCTCTGGTGTCAACAACACATGTTATTACAAGCAGCGCCCTCTATACTGAGGGGGGTTCTACCACCATTATTAAACTGCACAACAGCAATATATGCTCCTAAACGCAATGTTTGATGCTCAACGAAAACTTCTTTTGGTAATATCTGCCACAAAATTGCATTAAAACTTTCGTTCGGATTCTGAATTTTTCTGTGTAAACATTTTTTTAAGGGAACCAGGACATGCTCGAAAGAGTAAAATGCCAAAATTAAGACCCTTTGTTTATGAGACATATATCATTTAAAATTTCCAATAGAGCTTAGATTTTTTTATGTCTATAATAAAGATAATTTAATTATTCTGTAGAACTACAAAAATAACTTTTTACTCAAAAGTTTTTTTTTTTTTACTACTTAATTTAAGTAATACATAATTTTTGAGAACTCGTAATATATACTTATGTTTAGGTACCATTTTTAAAAAGTATCCTTTTTTTTATGCAAAATATTTTTTACACATGTATAAAACAATACATAAAATACAGTGAAACCCTTTTTTAGTAAAATTTTAGTATAGTTTCTTTAAAAAAATTATGAAACTTTGAAATTTGAAATTTTTTATTTTTCTGCTTTTTTTTATGCATAAAACAATTTTTAAAAATTAGGCACTATTTTAATAGAAAAAAAATTAGGTTCACTATATGCATAGGCATCTTGTATAGAAGTATAAAAAATCAGGAATCATACAGTGCAATAGTTTTTTTTAAAAATGTACCTAAATGCAAAAAAATATGCTTTTGAGAAAAAGTGAAAAAACTAAAGAAAACAATATTTTCACATATTATACACTTAATTAGTATTTCCTTGCCTATTTTTATATGATTAATAATATAATCTTTAACCATTTTCTAGAGTTACAAAAGTAATTTTAAATTCATATGTTTTTCTTCCCTTTGTTTTAGTTAACATGAACATAATTTTCGAGATCTTGTAATACATATTTTCATGTGTAGGTACCATTTCTTACAAAAATATTCTTTGAATATACAAAAAAATTTACAAATATATATAAAGTAACATATTAAACATAATGAATCTGTTTTTTAACTAATTATATTTATATAATATCATAATTTCTTAAAAATAATCATAAAACCTTAAAATTATGAAAATCTTAATTTTCTTTTTTACATATAAAATCAATTTTCAAAAAATTAGACACATACTAAAAAGATATTTTGTTCACTGTATGCACATGTATCCTGTTTAGATATATAAAAGGTTTCAAACAATATGCTACAATAGTTTTTTAAAGTGTACCTAAATTTAAAAATATTAAACATTCGAGAAAAATATAAAACTTAACAAAAAAATTTCTCCTTACATTATAGATTTGATTAATATTTCCCTGCTTGGTATTCATTTTCTTCATCTAAATTCTGTTTATTCATTTTCCTTTTTAAAGACCTTCTTTTATTTCTGGCTTCCAATGACACTTTATTTACTATACGTTCAGCCTCAAAAATTCGTTTGTTATCAATTATAAGTAAGGCACGTTCCGTGTTGTATCCTGGTTTAATGCCCAGAGCTTCAAAGACTTTTATCCTACTTACATATCCATCGTTAAAACAAATTACAGCATCGGTAACTCCAAATTTCAATGTTTCAATGCCAACAAAAACTGTTTTAGGAATTCGCTCCCAAATACATTTGTTAAAACTTTCATTGGGATTTTGTGTTCTTCCATGAAGGCACTTTTTCAATAAGTCCTTCTCTGTGAGATCCCGAAACACTTTTTTTTTCACTTTCAATAAAATTGACTCAGGTAAAGAATGCTTGTGAATATAAAATTCCCCCGTAACAATGCTACGGTTATAACCGCACCAGCTATCCTCACCAAGAGGACACAAAGCGTGTTGAGGATTATCCTCAGTACTTAGTTTATGAAAATAAATAGCCCATATGGCTCTTTTCATGTCCTCCACAGATGACAAATTTTTACGGATTGCTAGCCCATAATAATGTTGGATTGAGTCCACTTCTTTAAGCGTTAGCCGTCCACGTCCCGAAATATTTTTCCCATCTGATAGCTTAATGCCTTTGCTCATTTTTAGAATGTTTCTCAGCCTTGTGCCCATACGCTTTTGCACATGGCCAACACATTCTAATTTTTCAACTTCTGTGTCGCCATATACTTTTGCTTCTTTTATAGTAAGAAATCCTTTTGAGTCCCCATCACCAAGATACTGCGTATAACATGCTTTTCGTGATGTTTCAGATCGCTGAAATATACTTAATACCCCCGACATTCCATTCCCCGACTGAATCCTTCGTGATTTTTAGCACAATTTTCACATGGTTTTTTTTTACCCTTACATGAAGAACAATATTTTGTGAGAGCTTCAAAGTCGATAACCTTTCCGTTCTCAACAGACGTAGCACATACAACTCCGTTCAATGAAGAATAGCCTCTTTTATGCCATGTGCCATCCACAGCCACAGCTATATTTGAATTATTATCATTCGCTATGACTGCTTCGTGAACAGCTGCATTCATCGAGTCTTCACTAATTGTTTTTAAAACATTTAAAAACAAAGAATTATGGCGTTCAAACTTTGCAGGTGGTGGAGGCAAATTCATAAGCCCACAGAATATTCGAGCAGCAGCTCCACCTTTTCCAATAGCTATCATTCCATATGTCAATCTTAGGTTAACATCATAACATTTATTTGATATTTTTGATGACATTGTGCTCGTCGATTCTCCACAGTTGTGACAAATTATTTCCAAACTCACAGCTAAACCTCTACGACTTTTTAAATCTTCTCTCAGCTCAATTTTCTCTGAAGAACAGCAATATTTACAACATAAGAGATTTTTCATAAGGGAAGATAATAAATCCAGTTCAACGATTATGTTTACATTTTGAGAATCTTGTTCTTTTAGTAAATCCGGTATTTTAATTTTTCTCCTAGAAGCACTTTCCACGGAATTCAAAAGCAATTCTTCAGTCGATTTAGACTTTTTATGTTGATTGCTACTATACTTCCTTCTGCCAAATTTTTTTATTCTTGGCATAATTACTCGTTTAAAAAAAGTTAAGATACTTTTAAAATCTTATGAATATTAATAATTATAAGTAAAAAAATAAATATTTCTTACGAAAATTAATGTAAAATTAAGTAGTTGTATGCCACAAGAAACTTCGGAATAGACGAACTCGGTTCAAAACATGGCCATAAACCGAAATTTAAAGTAAGAAATTTTGTCACACAGCTTGGAACAATAGCTCACGCACAAGCGTGGCTAAAAAGTAGCGGGGTTAACATTCAAACGAAAAAAACAATCAAAAATTAATATAGATAAAACACAGGGGAAACTACATATTTAAAGTTCAAAGGGGCGTGTCAAAAGGGGCGTGGTCATTTATTTACATTTTTATTTTTCATATTTTAGGGCTATTTTATCAACAATTATATAAGTATTATACATTTTTAGATTCAGAAAAATAAGTACTATTTTTTAGAACTAAAATTGAAAAATCGATTATTTGAAAGTATATGATGTCCCTGTTCCCTTAAAAGATTTCTGTCACACAAATCCATATAAAGAGGCTTTATCGTATTAACAATATTTTGTGGCAGACCCAAAGATTTATCCTGGTACACAATATTTGAAGCTGTAGCCCGTTGAAATTTACACCAACTTTCATCTCCGACAGGGCACTGTCCATGTTTTGATGTGCAACAATGAAAGAAGGCAGCAATAACAGCAGACTGCATTTTGTCCAAATTCCCAATTTTGCTTCGAATAGCAATCCCATAGTAATTTTGTAACTTATTAATTAAACCATCAGTCAATTTACCTTTCCCCCCGAGTCCTTTATTTCTGCTTTTCAATTTTCGAAGCCTTGTTCCAACTCTTTTTTGAATATGCCCTATACATTCTAGCTTCGTAACAGAATCTTTCCCGTAAATGTCCTTCACGGCATCAAAAGCTTTGGAATCCCCATCCCCATTATAGTCAGTGTATCGCGCGTAACATTCTATGATCTTCCGACCTCTCAAAAATACGATAAGCCCCAACCGGTTCCATGCTGAATGAAGATCCTTTATGATGATTACACTGCAATTTCACACACACACACACATTTTGTTGTTCCGTCTTTGAATTATATTTTCTACAAAACTGAGATAAAGTTTCAAAGTCAATAATTTTCCCAGTATCAACAGATATTGCACTAACACAACCATTTAGCGAAGAAAAACCACGACGCTTCCAGGTACCATCCACCGAAACACCACAATTTACAGTACCATGTATAGATTTTTTTAATTGCCTAATACCTTTTGCTGCGTCATTCCTTTTTTTTCTCCAATGGAAATAGCAGCACTGAGGAGTTTTTTTTCTTGTTGGCGGAATGCAAGCTTTGAGAGAAAGGGAGGCAGATTCAAAACAGCACAAAGTTTTCTTCCTGCTGAAACACCTCTACCAATCAATCTTAATCCATAAACAAAACGAGTATTGAGTTCATTCATTTTGTCTAACTTTTTAGAAGTACAAAATGCCGATATGAAACTGCAATTTTTGCAGTGCAAAGAAAAGTTTGAAGATAATCCAAACCTTGAATCTTCTACAAGATAAAGGCTTCCTGCTGTACACATTTTTGTTGGGCAACACAATAAGGAAAAAATACCAATTATAAAATTTCCAGTTCAATCTATCTGTTTCCAGTTAAATGTTCTGAAATGTTATTTACATCATTACTTACCTCATTACATTGCTGCAGCTTCAGTGAACTAGCGGTCATCATTTCTTCATGAGATGAAGCAGTTTCACTGCTTGTGTTTTGGTTTCCATGAAACTTTCTTTTACGGGGATGATATGAGTGACATTTACCCATGATTTCAGGTAAAATAAATTAAAGATTAAATTAAAATAATTTAAATTCTAAAAATAAAGCAAAATAGAGAAAAAAAAAAAGAATTAAAATAGGCGTGGTAAATCTAACGTCGAATGTAAACAAACACGGAACAGCGATAGTCTTAAAATGCCGTTGCCAATCGTTTGCAAAATTATTTGAAATAATTATTTGCAAACTGTGGCTTTTTTTTTTTTTTTTTTTTTTTTAGTAAGCAGATAATTAAAATTTGGTTTTGAAACTTCATTTTAGGGAAATAATAATTAAACACTGCATATGTAGCTCACTTCCGGTCCAGATTACATTACTTCCGGTTTCGTTTTCAACTACTATGACTTATTTAAATTGCTATAATTAGAGTTCTAATTTACGTAAAATTAAAATAAAGACTGTTTTGGAATCTTAAAGGCTGGGGCATGATTTTACAATCATAAAAAAAAAATTCGACTTTTTTGTCGAAAAACACTTTTTCAACCTAGTCGGATACCTTAAGCAGATATATAATCGATACAAGTACACAAGTAAAAATATAAAAACTGAAATATAAATTATGAGGATAATTTTAAAAATTAACAGAAATTAAGTGCATTTATATAAAATAAGTTTAACAATTATTATTTAAGTTTAACATTTATTTAAATAGAATTAATTGGGACTATCTTGCACCATACCACGTTTCGCTGATTCGGAAACAGCTGACAGGTGCAGCCATCTAGTGAGAGAAAATCTGTACAAAAACTGTCCTTTACATTACTCCCTTGCCAGTAACAAAGTTACGATACATAGAAAAAATATATGGCAGGGACAGTTTCAGACTTATTGAACAGATTACAATTACAATCTTATTTTTTACAATAACATTTTTAACGTGGATCATTTATCTAAACTTCTTAGACATTCCTAAGTCAACATACACTGAATATATATGTTTTAACATTTGCAATACGCACATTTACTTATTTATGCATGCCATTTCAATTATACCTTTTTAAAATTCAACTTTTGGAAGAGTAAGTAGGAACAAATAATTTCATTTTTAACATTGTACTTTTACATGTTACGAAAACTTCCTATGCAGTACACATGATTTTCACATTTAGTATACTATATCCATGGAGAAATCATGCACACACAAATAAAAAAATACTATATGTACCAATTATATTCAATGAGGATAAGTTATTATGGTATGAACCTTTAACAAATATAATAAAAAAATTAAGGCATCAATACATATTTAAGAAACAAAACAGTATAAGGGGTGTGACCCAATGTAATAAAGGGACACGCGGGGAAGGGGTTCTTAATTAAGTCCACTAGTTAATTAAACACGTTTATTAGACAAGACAAACATTTAGATACATAACTAGAGAACTAGCAGTTACAATAGAATTGAAAGGGATCGGAGCGCATGCTCGTACGTCCTTACAGTTCCGAAGCTTGGCCATTACTGAAGATTGTTCTAGCCGCTAGAGGGCGCGATAGTCTTTCTACTGTTCATATGAGAAGAGTTTAAACTACGGGAGGTTACAATCTCCCCCTATGGATCCGACGACGTCCCGGCGAGGAGACATAATTAGCTATTGTAGTAGTAGCTCTTGTTGAGGGATGGATGGTTCTGTTGGAAACTGCTGTTGTAGCAGTCGACGGGCTTGGAACATGTTTATTTTTTGATGTGGATGTAACTTTTTGTGGTTGGCCTCTTTTCCGAAGTGGAGCTACCGGAGAAGTGTTTATGTCTTTAACAGGTGTTAAAGCAGAAGTATGGTAAGTAGCAAAATCGGTTCAGAAGGATTGGCAAGACTTGCGATAACATAAGAAGTCGATGACTTTTGGGTGAGAATTAGATATGGACCGTCACGCTTTGGCATGAACTTGGAAGTTTTCTTGTTCTTTACACTACTGATGGGATGTAAAGTAACCCAAACTTTATCTCCAGAAGAATAATAGACTGGACGGCGATTTTTATCATATTGCTTTTTTTTCGTTGATCTTGCTTTGTTTCTATTCTTTCTCGTATGTCTTCAGTAATAGTTGCAAATCGTTTTAAATAAGGTGTTATTTCGCAACAAAATTGTCATTGTGAACGACGCTTTTGAAATCTTGCACCACATCGTCTACAGTTCGTAGCTCTCTCGAATAGTAGGTAAGCAGGAGTGTGACCTGTAGTATCACAGACAGTTGTATTCATGGCAAAACGTATGACTGAGAGTTTGGAATATCAACTAGAATGATCGTCTCCAACAAGTATTGCAAGTCGGGGTTTAAGGTCTCTGTTTTTTCGCTCTACTGGATTAGAATGTGGTGAAAATACTGGTATGAAGTTTTGACTTATATTTAAAGTAAAGCAAATCTGTTGTAGAACAGCACTGACAAACTACGTTCCATTGTCACTGATAATTCGTCTTGGTATGCCATGACGCATGAAAACTTCTATCAGAGTTGTTGCACATTGACGAGCACTGGCTTGAGAAAGGGCAAATAACTCAACCCACTTCGTGGCACAATCCTCGACAATGAATATCCATTGTTTACCTGTGTCAGTTTGAGGCAATGGCCCAAATAAATCAATAGCAATGACTTGAAATCTCTGTGAATAGACTGGAGTTCTAAGCAAACCGGCAGGTTTTTGGTTTGTAGCCTTAAAACGAGCACATTCTGGACATTTCTTAATATAATTGGATATGTACTTTCTCGTGCCTGTCCAATAATATCGTCTGGCGATTTTCTGGAATGTTCCCTCTTCTCCATAATGTCCAGCCATCGGATCATTATGATGTCTTTCCATTATCAATTCACGTTCAGCAGTTGGAATGACTAACTGAGCTTCTGCAGAATCAGCATCAGGAACATAACGATACAAAACACCTTGATTCATCAAAAATCCACGTTCAGTCCAGTTTGCATATTCTTCAGTTTTTAGAGGGGATTCAAAACTGTCGATGATTTTCTTTAAATTATCATCTTTAAGCTGCGCCTCACGCATGTCCTTACAACTTCGTGTAGGCATATCAGCTATCGTGATATTATTTTCTTCGCAAAAGGATTCTTCTTGAGTAACTGGGCGAGATAACATGTCTGCAACGACATTTGCTTTACCAGGAATATACTGTACTTTCAAGTTGAAAGACTGGATTTCAAGTGCCCATCTTGCAAGTCGTCCGGTCGGAGATTTGAGGTTTAGAAGCCAATTCAGAGGTTGGTGGTCGGATGCCACGGTTATTTCTGTTCCTTCAATATAACCACGAAATTTCTTCAAAGCCTATACCACAGCAAGGGCCTCCCTCTCTGTGGTGGAATAATTGCGTTCTGCTGGGGTTAGCAGTCGACTAGCGTATTCTATAGGATGTTCATCAGATCCTTTTCCTTGAAGTAAAACTGCTCCAAGGGCATAATTGCTAGCATCTGTTCGAATAATATATGGCTTAGTACCATCTGTTTGCTTTAACACAGGAGGTGTTGTAAGACTGTTTTTAAGGGTTTGAAATGCATTTTGTTGGTCAAATCTCCACTGCCACTTGACTTTCTTCTTCGTAATATAACTTAGTGGACGTGAAATCTTCGCAAAATCTTGAATATATCTTCGAAACCACGAACAAGTTTGCAGAAAAGATTGTAGTTCTTTGACGTTTTTAGGGGGTGGAATATCCAGTATAGACGCAACTTTTTCTGGATCAACTTCTATTCCTTTTTGTGTAATCCAAAATCCAAGATATTTAACTCGAGAAGAGGCAAAATGGCATTTTTCTCTATTTGCTTTAAGTTTGAAATGTAAGAGTCTTTCAAAAATAGTTTTAAGATCAAACATGTGTTTTTCAAAAGTTTCTGACAAAACAATTATGTCATCTAGATAAGGTAGTGCTAGAATGTCTTCCAGACCATTACAAAAACGGTTCATCAGTCTTTGAAACGTAGCAGGTGCGTTGCTCAAACCATATGGCATTCGTAAGAAACGGTAAGTGCGCCAAAAGGACATACAAATGCTGTCTTGTCTTGATCTTCAACATGCACTTTAACTTGATGGTATCCTGCTCGCAGATCAAGTGTAGACATGAAAGGAGTAAGTTTTGCTTGATGTAACAAGTCATCCATTCTAGGAAGAGGATAGGTATCTGCGACTGTAATTTCATTCAATTTCCTGTAATCAATACAGAGGCGAAATGTTCCATTTGGTTTTGGTATAAGTACCACTGGGGAAGCATACGGGGATTCACATTCTTCAATTATGCCTTCTGAGAGAAGTCTATCGATTTCTTGTTTTAATATTTCCTTCTTGGAAGGATTCATCCTATAAGGTGGCACTGCAACTGGAAGATGGTTTCTTGTATTTATACGATGTTCAATAAGTGGTGTAGGCTCTCCCCCTGGTTGAAAGCATTCTTCATACTTTTCCAATAGTGAATTTAGTTCTTCCCGTTGTGGAAGTGAAAGGTGAGTACCATCATTTTTCCGAAGTTGACAAAGATGTGGTTCAGGGTCAACAGTGAGCAGAGCATTGATATCAGGAGGCGCTTTCACAAAATTATATTTTCTGTGAGACGTTTCAGTGAAGTACCATTGTTTTCTTTGGAGATCTAAGACGATCCCTGCAGCTGTTAAAAAGTCTATGCCTAGAAGGGTTCTGTTACCTCTAGCATTTTCAAAATTAATAGTTCCGTGGGAATGACTTTTCCTTGAATACTAATGTCTACAGAAGTTGTCAGTATTTCTGTGGTTTGAGTACGACCGTCAGCAAGAGTCATCTGCATGGTTTTCTCTTCAAAATTCAATCCTTTTTGTTTAAGTAAATGGTATAATTTTTTACCAGCCACTGAATGTGTAGCACCAGTATCAGCACAAACTGCTGCTTCTGTATTACGAATGGAAATTTGGATTATACTAATGGGATTACTTTCACTAGAAAAACTATAAAAGTTTGATTGATTCAGACTTGATGACAAGGCATCCTCTTTTTGTCGAACTGGGTTGCAAGTGTGGCATCTTGATCGAATGATTCCAGGAGCACCACATCCATAGCAAGATACAGGAGTTCTGTCTTCTTTTGTATCAACGATTTTCTTTTCAGGTATTCTGTCTTTGGAAATGGGATTCCGCCTACTGTTACTGGGAATCCCGGTTTCCCGCCTACTTTGACTGGGGAAACCAGACAGAGAATGTTCATACGACAACTAAGGATTTTGTGTGTAGTTACTTCTCCAAGGACTGGAATTCATTTCTTTTTGTTTCCAGCTAAAGTTTTTATTTTTTTTTATTTCTCATGTTTTTAACTTCTTCATACGAATCTAGCTGATCCACTAGTTGTAGAGGATTGTTCCAATTACACCACTGGTCCAAAAAGTGATCTTTGTAATCTTGAGGGGTTTTCTTTTTTATTTGGTCCGCCACAATCAAATCTTTCAATTCTTCAAGCGTCGTAACTTTTGATTCTTTCAGCCACCCATCAAAATATGTTTGCAAGTCAAAGTAGAAGTCACGCCAGGTTCTCACAGGATCTTTAGTGTGTCGGGAAAACATCTGCCGAAACTGTTCTGCACTTAATTTAAAGCGTTTTAGAAGAATTTGTTTGACTTTATAGTAGTCTTGAGCATCGGCAAAAGATTCTTTAGTGATTAAATTTGAAACTTCAGTTGGTAAAAGACCAACAAGGTATACCACCCACTGTTGAATTGGTACTTTTAAAAATGTTAATTGTCTTTCGAAGAGGGGTTTAGGTAAATTGTTATATCAGTTGTCTTTGGATCAAAAATCGTAAGTAATTTTTGGAGTTCTAACAATGGCATATTGGAGTCTGAAGTTGTAGAAGTATTAGTTGTAATTTGGAGTTTTTGCATTTCAAATTGCCTTTGGTTTTCTTTTTCTCTTTCAGCCCGCAATTCGAGCTCTTTTCTATTACTAATAATGCGATTTAAGCATTCACACGTAAATTCTGCATCATATCCCTCACTATTTAAAATTGCATCTTTTATGTCAAGAATTTTAAAATTGTCTTGTATTGTTATACGTAGCGTTTCCGCCAATTCAAGGAGGACCCGCCTGCCACCTTTTGCTAAATAGGTCATTGCGAAATGTCACTTAAAATTAATTACAAATTTATTCGTTGAACTTTAAATTAAATTTAACCAAATGTTATTAATTAATTAATAATACAGTATTATGCAACATAAAAATAATATCTTAATTTCCACAAAATGCAATTCGAAAAATTTGTATGAATCACAAAATGAAAAAATTAAAAATATTCTCGTAGATATCACTTATAACTCAAAAAATCTAAGTAAAAATACTATCAAACATTTAGCCAAAAATAAAAACTTATAAAAGCATGTTAAAAATCATCACTAATCTAAAACACAGTTGAAATATCTGGCACAATCAAGTTAAAAAATAAATCATTTACTCATAAATGAAAGTTCTACTCAGCCGAAACAAAATTTCTTATTAATATTCAAAAGAAAAACACAAGTTATTACAGTTGATTCCACACAAAAAAACCAATTGCATAGAGCTCAGTTATGATGAACGTTTCGTATATACAACCTTGAACTATCTCAGATTCTTTCCCTCTACTTTATATTCGCTTATACAGCATAAAATATCTCATCAGTTTCATAAATGAATCATAGCTTAAAAATTAATACTAGCAAGAAGAGAAAACGGAGTTATATATATATTCTTTTTTTCTTTTAAACCACTAAATATATTATTTAACTGAGACAAATCTTTCAACATATAATGCACATTTTACACTTAAAATTATACACATAAATGAATATTTTTTTTTGAAAATAGCATATAACAATACAAAAAATTTTCCAGCTTAAATGCTTTCGAACAAGAATTGTAATCATTCAGAGAAAATAATATACATAAATACATATATATTTGGTTTTGTGTTCTCACTTAAGCTAATAAGTAAACAACGTTATACTTATTAGTTTAAACAATACAGGAAGTATGTTTTAAAAACACATTGAATATAATTTAACTGTATATTATGCTGTTTAGCAAATTACAAAATTACATTTCTTGAAATAAGAAAAAAAAGATTTCTTAATTTAATTCGAACAGGACGTTCTAAATTTAAATCAGTAAAGAATGTTCTCTATGTCAGAACAATGAAGTCAATTTTTAAGAAATTAAAACTTACACAATTCTTTAGGATATTAAATCCAATTTGCATTTGGGCAAGCAATGGTTAATTTAGTATTATAAGGTATAATACTTAAAAGAAAATTCAAAGTAAAAACTTTACTTGTTCTTCAGGTGAAGATAAATCCAACGATTTTGTTAAACTTGCTCATTCTACAGGTGAGAACGGAACAATAGCGAATAACCTGAAAAATTTGTTACTTGCACATTTCTACGAGTGAGAATGGAACATTAGCGGTCAACCTGAAAATTAATAGCGAGCAACAGCCAAGCCTCTTTAACTATAAAAACACGTTGGGCGTCAAATTATAAGGGGTGTGACCCAATGTAATAAAGGGACACGCGGGGAAGGGGTTCTTAATTAAGTCCACTAGTTAATTAGACACGTTTATTAGACAAAACAAACATTTACATACATAACTAGAGAACTAACAGTTACAATAGAATTGAAAGGGATCGGAGCGCATGCTCGTACGTCCTTACAGTTCCGAAGCTTTGCCATTACTGAAGATTGTTCTAGCCGCTAGAGGGCGCGATAGTCTTTCTACTGTTCATATGAGAAGAGTTTAAACTACGGGGGGGTTATAACAGTAATTTTCAGCTATACTTTTAACAACAATATTGCATATTTACATTAGAATTCAAGTAATCAGTTACTCTGCAATGACAACTTCTTAATTTTTTTTGTGGACTGTTATGAAACATATCAAATCCAATAGTGTTAAAAAAATCAATTTTCATATTTACATACACAATGGGTAATCTTATAACATATAACAAACAGAAAACTTTCTATTTACAAGAAAGAATACCAGAAAACTTTAGTTTCGATTCACCACATAATTATAACTCAGTTAAGGGTACAGTGGAGTTTCAAAATCAATTTTTTTAATTACCAATGAATTTTTTTCAAATTTGCAGGAAATGTGTAATATGTTACCAGATATCAATGTACAAAGTTTTGTCAAAATATCTTTAATGGTTTCTGAGATATTAAAATTTTTATTTTTAATTGTACCGAATAATTAACGTATTTCAAAATGCTCCATGCGCAACCAGTTTCAGTCTATGCAGTCAATATTCTCTCATAATGTTCCTTTTATACATAAAAACAAAACTTAGTGAAGTTTTCTTCATATTTCTCTTTTTAAAAAATTAAAAAAATATTTATGTTGAAAATTTCAGTTTTTTCCTTAAAAACTAACTAAAATGTTTACATTCTCTGGTTTTTATTACTTTCTCTTCACTTAAATAAAAAAACATTCACTAGCATATATTTATACACCTATAGAGAAGAGTTGTGCAAATGTTCACTGCAATTGGGGAAAATGTGTTGCGCAGGGAACATTTTAAAGTTATTGAAACGACAAAAATTATAATTACCTTAAATGAAGGTTTTTATGAGTATTATGATTATAAGTCCTCAGTCACATTTGATAAGAGCAATTATTGCTATAATTAAGAGATACCATATTATTTACAACTTATATACTGATTTTCTTTATGTCATTATAATAAATATACCTAATTTTCAGAAATAAACAAATTTTCAGAAGGAAATGAAAAATTTAATATTTTGATGTTATCATTAAAATATGACTGAAAATGTATTTCATAGTCAAGTAAACTTTACAACTTTATATACAACATATCTAAATGTAAAATAATGTAAATAATAAAATATGTCTGTTTGATCACACGATTATTACTTTTATTTATGAATAACTTACCATTGTAAGAGTAGCGTGATTTCAAGCTATATATATATATACAAATAAATTTAAAAAAACAGATAGAACTAAAATTTTCCAGCCCCATAACTGAGGTCATTCTTTTCTCTATTTTTGTCATTTTTTTTATATTTTTGAATTTTTTTTTTCTCTTTTTTATATTGTTCAGAAGCTTTTCGCTTTCTTTGCGATAACCTTCGGTTATCGCATCTGTGGGCAATTTTAAATGCAGCGTCTACCATTTCATTATTGTTTAACTTTAACGTTTCAACATAGCCAATGTTTACTTCACTGACCGCTGCGGTTACTGCAAGATCAATTCGTTTCTTCGAAACAAACTCATCTTTGGGGCATTTCCTCTAAATAGAGCTATGCAAACTTTCATTAGCATTTTGGGTTTTGCCAGAAACACAGCGAAGAAGAATTTCATTTGAGGCAAGGCGCTGGTACACTGGCATAATTTTAGCAACTACTTTTTCTGACAGTTTTGTTTTCATACTTTTATGACTACCTGGTACTTTATTATCTGCTTTAGCTCTATTATAAAAGCACCAGGATAGCTTTCCGTCAGGGCATTTGCTGTGCATTGGCTTTGCATCAGTCGACATACAATGAAAAAGAGTTGCAAAAATTGACGCCTTCATCTTCTCAATCTCTGGAACATTATCGACAATTGCTTTCCGATAAAAGTTCTGTAACTTAGTAATTGTTGCGTCAGTCAAACTACCTTGTTTACGACCACCTAATGTCACACCTTTCGACCGCCACTCTTTAACTTTATTCCGGAGTGCTGTTCCTAAACGTTTAGCTACGTGGTTAACACACTCTTCTTTTATAATGACGACATCATCTCCATACACTTTTTTTTTCATTTAGATGTTGGTGTGTTTTTGCATCACCGTCACAAAGAACAGTAGTGTATCTCATTGCACAGTCAGATATTGACCGGTTCCACAAAATGTAGGCAGCATACATTTCCATACTACCTGAGGAACCGTCAAAGTTTTTCTGGCATTTTTCTGAATGCCCCGATTTCCAAATCTGAAACTCGGGGCTTGCTTCACCCATATCTTTTGCAGCCATACTACATTCATGACAATACTTTGACAAAACCTCAAAGTCAACAACAAGGCTTGTCACTTTTATGCCACGTTCCATCGTATGAGAAAGTTATATCAATAATATTGTTCCGACCAAGATCGGGATGTGAATATAAATTTGTTTGCCTCACGTGTTCCCTTGAGATTCGTAACATTTCAACTTTCGCAGTTTCATTTTTATTACATAAGTTTTCCAAGCATTTCGAAAATGTTTTACGATCCATGCATGGTGTACCTAAAATTGCCGAGAAAGTTTCTAAGGCTGCGTGACCCCTCCCTATAGCCAAGAATGCAGATGTAAGTTTTGTGTTGATATCAAATTTCCTGCAGGGTTTTTCTCGTTGACTGGTGAAGGTATGTCCGTATGATTTCTTACATTTTTCGCAAACAAGTTCCATTTTGGTGGAGAAACCGTATGAATATTGCGTTAAAATATTCAATGAGAACTGGTTGCAATCACTACATGGAACATTTTGTAGCAATGAGGTCCACATTGAATTATTAATAAAATGATATTCATTTGATTCTGAATTTACATCACTGGGACTCATATCTGATGTACTAGGAACAGCTTCAGTAGAAATTTCATCACATTTATTATCCGATGATACATTATATGCAGAAGATTTACATGTATGATTTTTATGCTAGTATTGTGAAATTTAAATAATTATTCTTCCACTATCCTGATATAACCTCATCAGTAAGTTTGTAAGCAAAAGAGAGTAGAATTGTTTGTAATTTCATAACAGCGAGAATCTAAATCAAACAAAAGCTTTGTAAATAAAAAGAAATTCAAGAGCATGATGTAAAATGTTCCATATATATATTCTCGCATTCAAATTAATATATGTTATATATAAATGGTGATTTTCAAATTTACTAATTTTTAATAACTGTTTACTAGTAATAAGTGAAAGGAATTTCAAACTTTAACACTTACATACATAATAGTTGCTATTTTGTTTATTCTCTAAATCTTATTGGTTTTTTTATCTTTCTGCCACAGCTGGTAGTAGGTTGTACATCAGGCAATGGGGAAAGTTCTTTCCAATTTGAAGTCTCATTTTTTTTTCCAACACTAGTTTGTTCATTTTGATTGTCCACTGCTAACAAATAGGCAGGTTTCAGTCTATCTACAGAGATATTAACTGCTTTATCTTTGATTAAGATTGTGAAATACTTATCATACTTTTTTTGTACAGCATATATGGTCCTTCATATGGTGGTTCTAATGCTTTTTTAACTCTGTCGATATGAATAAACACATGAGAACAGGATTTCAAATCTTTATGCACAAAGATATTTTGCTTCCTGTTGCTAGGAGACTTCAGTGGCTTTAGCTCTGCCATGTGCTGCTGTAATTTGGCAACAAAATTCTGTGGATCCATGTTAATAGTAGGGGGATCAAAAAATTCACCAGGTAATTTAATGGAAGTACCATAGACCACACACACACACATATTTGTGCAATTGTGTAACTAATGTCAGGTCTTATGGCAGCTCTTAAACCTAACAATACAGTGGGTAATGACTATGTCCACCTAATATTGTTGTGAGCTTTTATAGCACCTTTCAAGGTCCTATGCAAACGTTCTACTTTCCCATTACATTGAGGGTGGTAAGATGTTGTGTGGGCTACTTTAGCACCACATATTGCAGCTATACTTCTAAATAGTTCTGCCTCAAACTGTCGACCTTGGTCTGTGACTAATTTGGCAGGTACTCCAAACCTGCCAATCCATTTCTCATAAAATGCTCTCCCAACTATTTCAGCTGTTATTTCAGGTATAGGAATTGCTTCCATCCAGCAAGAGATTCGGTCAATGCAGGTTAAGCAATACTGCATCCCTTCTGAAGGTGGTAGTTTTCCAATGAGATCTATATGAACTACACTAAACCTTTCATCTGGTTGTTCGAATTCTCCTAATTTAGATTTTGTATGTCTGCTGACTTTACATTTTTGGCATCTAATGCAAGCCTTTGCCCATTCTCTGACTTGCTTTTTCCCCTCAGGGGGCTCACCTCCTTTAGGTGAGTGTGGGTTTCACGCTCCCGAGGTACCCTAGTGATCTTTCTCTTTTCCCTAGGGGGGTTTACTGCCTTTGGTAAACACGGGCTTCACGAACCCGGGGAACCCTAGTGATCCTTCTCTATTTTCGGCCCTCTTTCTTGCCATTCCAATTTCCCTTTTCTTCTTTTCATGCACCTCAGGGGCTCACTTTCGGGTGAGTACGGGAGACCACGTCCCCGAGGTACCCGAGTGAATTTTGAAAAAAAAAAACCCAAAAAATATTTGCTTAGTTAGTGTTTAAGTTACAGGTTAATATTTAACGTTATATTTAGTTCAGTTAGGGGTTGTTTTGTAGTTAATTTTATTTTGGATATTTTGAGTTTAATTGTTTCTACTATTTTAATTTTGGTTTATTTCTTTGGGGTATTTGAAAAGTAAAATTCTTTTGTTTTAAATTACGAAATGTAAAGACTGGGTTTTTAGTCTGACCCGCATGTTTGCCGTGTGCGGCGACCCGTACCGGGGGAAAGTGGAGTCTGGGGTTCCTGTTGCGTGCCCTTTGGCCCATGCTTCTCCGTAGACGGGAGGCAGGAGTGAGCCCGCTGCTGTCAATCGGCTGGTGATTAGTTCTGCGGTTTCCAATACGGGTTCTTTTGGAATACCAAAGACGGTTGCTTTAGGGTTAGTATTGCAGTTAGGGGTGCCCTGGGTGAACTGGCGGATCAAATCCCGAACCTGTACTACTATACTCCAGTACCACCTCTGAGGTAAGTGCCGTGCCTGACGCATGTCAGATGACCGGCGGACTGCCCCCCTTGTTGGGCTCCATGGTGGGTGGAGGCGTACTGGGGTGAACACCACAAAACACTTATGGAACCCAGCAGGAAATCTCCTTCAGTGGAGCACGATTCTATTGAATTTTGCGATTCGTTTCGTTTTTTTATAGTCAAAACTCCCGACACCTTTACCAACGTCTCACCCTTTCTAATTGAGAAAGCTTTTTCTAGCAGTGTTGGGGAGATCAAATCTATTCGTAAGATGCGCTCCGGGGACATGTTCCTCGAAGCGTCATCGGCGAAACAGGCGACCACCCTTATACATCTGCAAAAGCTAGCTCATTTAGACGTTACAGCGGCTCCTCATACTACTTTGAATTTTTCGCGCGGCGTCATTTCACCAGCGGATTTTCTCAACGTGTCGACTGAGGAAATCAAAGAGAACATGCAGGCCCAAAACGTCTGTGATGTTAGGCGTATCACAATAAGGCGGGATGGACAGGTGCTGAACACAAAGCACCTCATCCTGACCTTTTCTACACCTGACCTTCCACAGAGCGTTAAAATGGCCTACATCCGATACCCAGTCCGACCATACATCCCGAATCCGCTGCGATGCTTTCAGTGCCAGTGATTTGGACATTCAAAAACAGTCTGCCGCGGCCAGCCAACCTGCTCTAGATGTGCAGAGGTAGGCCATGATGGCGCAGACTGTAAAGCAAAGTAACGATGTGTGAATTGCAAAGGGGACCATTCATCGTTTTCTCGATCTTGTCCAACATGGATACTCGAAAAGGAGATCACGGCCGTGAAAATTAAAAATAAAATTTCGTATCCGGAGGCTCGGCGTGTTGTATCGTCACGCACGCCAGTTTCTGGAAAAAGCTATGCGTCGGCGACCAGCAAATCATACGTATCCACAGCCATTCAAGTAGACGCAAGTACGGCTCCAACATCTGCGACAACCGCTTCTATAACACCGAAGAATGTTGCAGTGGATACACTTAAGTCTGTATCCCCTCCACGCGATGTTAAGAAGAACAGGAAAACACGCATAAAGGAGTCGGGGGTGCAATCCCACAAGAAAAAGAGGTCGAACCTCTCTAAAAACTCCATGACATGGGAGACGATGTCATGGACATTCACGCCTCGCAAAGCGACGAAAGTCTGATGGACGATCTGTCGCCCAGACCTTCGTCTTCTGGCTCCTTGCGGGGAGCACGTGCGAAGACTTGATGACCTCCTTTATCTCCTGGAACTGCCGTGGTCTAAGGACTCGACTTGCCGATCTCAAATCCATCATATCCACGTACCAGCCCGCATGCGTTGCTCTTCAGGAGACATTTCTGAAGAGTACCATGACAATGCAAGTGCGTGGTTATAATTGTGTACGACGAGATGTAGATGGCGATACATCTCCAACCGGAGGTGTATGCCTCTTCACATCTAATCTGTATCCCAGTACTGTCGTCACACTGCACACGTCGTTACAGGCTGTGGCTGTTCAGATTCACGTCCATTCTTTAGTCACAGTCTGTTGTGTTTATTTACCACCCAACGATGTTGTGCCACAAGTGGATTTGAATCATTTAGTCAGTCAATTGCCAGCTCCATTTATTTTGCTCGGTGACTTTAACGGACACAGCCCTCTGTGGGGGCATGATGTTACAAATTCTCGCGGGCGACAGATCGAGCAGTTGATTTCTGATCACTGTCTCTGTCTGCTGAACAACGACGAGAAAACGTATTTCCATGCACCCACGAGGACATTTCACTCCCTCGATCTAGCCATTTGTTCGCCAACTCTGCTACCGATGTTGAATTTCGAGGTTGCAAACGATCTGCACAACAGCGATCATTTCCCTCTCCTAGTCTCGCATGTTAATGGTGCGGGGTCGCGTTTTCGTCCCCCCACTTATCATTTTCATCGCGCAGACTGGGATAAATTCACGCGGTTAGCGATTATCACCGGCACAATGGTCCAGAACAGGGCAGTTGATGAAGCAGTCTTCAATGTCACTGAAGCTATTCGGAATGCTGCCGATGCAGCCATTCCCAGAACATCCAAATCCCCTCGAAAGCTGTGCAAACCATGGTGGAACGCTTCCTGCCAACAAGCCAAAAGGAGCAAAGGAGGGCGTGGGGTATTTTCAGGAGGTACCCCACATCTGATAATCTCATAGCGTTTAAACGTGCGAAAGCGTTAGCTCGTAGAATACGTCGTCAATGCCAGAGAGAATCTTGGATCCAGTATGTGTCTTCAATCACATCGTCAACTACCAGTCAACAGTTATGGAGAAAGGTCAAAGCAGCGAATGGCCTTTATCGGGATTTTAACATTCCGATATTGGAAACTTCTACTGCTTTGTATTCGTCACCTTTAGATGTGGCCAACTTGATTGGCAAAACATTTGCTAGTGTATCCAGCTCCGATTCATATAGCCCTGCATTCCAGGCGACTAAGAATCGTTTAGAGCGGACACCTATCAACTTCCGGTGCCGACAACCTTTACCATATAACTGTGACTTTGACATGTTTGAATTGAAGAGAGCCTTATCATCGGCCCACAATACTAGTCCAGGTCCTGATGGAATATCCTATGTATTGCTTCGCCATTTGAGCGAGGATTCACTAGTAAGTTTCCTTTACCTTTTCAACCGAATATGGAGGGAGCAGGTGTATCCTACTCAATGGCAAGAAGCCATAGTGATCCCCATTTTAAAACCTGGAAAAGATCCTAAGAACCCTCTCAGCTATCGACCGATAGCACTCACGAGCTGCCTTTGTAAGACACTAGAACGTATGGTCAATGCCCGTCTCGTTTACCAGTTAGAAAAGAACAAATGCATTCCTCTGTTTCAGAGTGGCTTCCGTAAAGGAAGGTCCACTCTCGATAACATCATTCAGCTGGAAAGCAAAATTAGAAACGCTTTTGTCCGGAGGAATCATTTAGTTTCTATCTTTTTCGATATCGAGAAGGCATATGATCGTACTTGGCGCTATGGGATACTTCGCACTTTATTTAATTTTGGATTCAGAGGCAATTTGCCTACTTTTATTAAAAATTTTTTAAATCTTCGTACTTTTAGAGTGAGACTGGGTGGCACTCTCTCTGCTCCTTTTACCCAAGCTGAGGGAGTTCCTCAGGGGAGTATTTTGAGTGTCACCCTTTTTATATGTCATATCTCTCACATTTTACATGTTTTATCGCCTTCTATACAGGCTTCACTATACGTGGACGATCTACAGATCAGTTGTGAAGGTTCGGACATGCGCATGATTGAACGACAGTTGCAAACTGCCGTCAACAACATTTTAAAGTGGTGCGACACCAACGGTCATAGTATTTCGGCGAGCAAGAGTTGCTGCGTGCACTTTTGCCGCAAACGGGGTATTCATCCCGACCCCGAAATACGCATCCGTGATATACAAATTCCCGTAGTTCCCGACGTACGATTCCTCGGAGTAATTTTCGACCGCCGGCTCACTTTCCTTCCGCATATTTTACAATTGCGGAAGAGGTGTGAAAAGTCTCTAAACCTCTTGAAGGTGTTGTCAAACACCTCTTGGGGAGCGGATCGCACATCATTACTCCGAGTGTACCAGGCAATCGTACTCTCTCGCATCGACTACGGATGTGTTGTATACGGATCAGCGTGCAACTCTACTCTGAAAAAACTTGACCCCGTCCACCATATGGCACTGAGAATCTGCTCGGGTGCGTTGCGCACATCACCGGTGCAGAGTCTCTATGTTAACTGTCATCAGCTTCCTCTAGATCTTCGACGGAGGAAGCTGTCTATTGCGTTTTATTTTAAGATCTTGTCCGTGCCTTCACATCCTCTGCAGAATGTGTATATGAGTACCAGCATGAAGAGACTTTATGATGCACGGCCGTCTAACATCCGGCCGTTTATGGATAGGATGAAGCTTCATATTTCTGAACTCGACCTACCTAACGTGCGTATCCAGCAAAGGAACTGTTTCCTATTCCAACCTTGGAATACGCCACGGTTCCATTATATCAACCCTTTTGCCACTTACAGTAAATCCACTGTAGCGCCTGTCGTCTTTCAACGCGTCTTCGCCTACCACCGCAGTCAGTATAGTCGTTATTCGGCCATCTACACTGATGGTTCGAAACGTGCAGATTACGTTGGCTGTGGAGTCGTGATTGAAGATATTATGCACGGTTATAGGCTCGACACTTCTTGCAGCATTTTCACTGCCGAAGCTGTCGCCATTTACCGTGCACTTCAATTAATCGACTCCACTATGCCCCGTAAATACTGCATCTATACTGACAGCATGAGTGTACTCGAAGCGCTTGAAAACTACCACGATCGCTGCCATCCAGTGGTATGTACGATACTCGACATTACGAGTCGACTGTACAGCAAGGGTTTCGATATCGTGTTTTGCTGGCTGCCAAGTCACGTAGGAATCATAGGCAACGAGCAAGCGGACAGCGCGGCAAAGTCGGCGACGACGCACCTGCCGCTAGCTGTTCCGCTATCGGATATGAAGCGCGTCATCATGCATCATATTTTTAACATCTGGCAGGAATCATGGAGTCAGCAGTTGGATAACAAACTGCACTCTGTGAAACCTGTCATAGGAGCATGGCCTGTGATGCCACTGCGAAGAACTGATGTCAAATTGACTCGTCTTCGCATTGGTCATACTCGCTTCACTCACAGGCATTTGTTATTTGGAGAACGCGCTCCTGAATGTCCTTCATGCCATGTCTCTTACACTGTTCATCACATTTTAATCGATTGTCCCGTTTTTAACCATCATCGCATCACCTTTTTTCATAAATCTGTTTTAACCTTATCTGACTTGGTGGGGGAATCTCCCCACCAAAATCTATTTGCTTTTATGAAGAAAATTGGATTTTTATATTTCATTTGACTTTTTAAAATGTTTTATCTTTACCTTTATTTTTTATATATGTGCATGCAGGCATGCACATATATAATTATTTTTATATCATTGTATTTTTCTTTTGTATTTTTAACCTAGGTTTAATATTTTAACAAACGTGTGGCGCAGTATAGCCAATTTTGGCTCTTGCGCCATAAAACCCCACATTCACTCACTCACTCAAATCCATCATATCCACGTACCAGCCCGCATGCGTTGCTCTTCAGGAGACATTTCTGAAGAGTACCATGACAATGCAAGTGCGTGGTTATAATTGTGTACGACGGGATGTAGATGGCGATACATCTCCAACCGGAGGTGTATGCCTCTTCACATCTAATTTGTTTCCCAGTAATGTCGTCAAACTGCACACATCATTACAGGCTGTGGCTGTTCGGATTCACGTCCATTCTTTAGTCACAGTCTGTTGTGTTTAATTACCACCCAACGATGTTGTGCCACAAGTGGATTTGAATCATTTAGTCAGTCAGTTGCCAGCTCCATTTCTTTTGCTCGGTGACTTTAAAGGACACAGCCCTTTGTGGGGGCATGATGTTACAAATTCTCTCGGGCGACAGATCGAACAGTTGATTTCTGATCACTGTCTCTGTCTGCTGAACAACGACGAGAAAACGTATTTCCATGCACCCACGAGGACATTTCACTCCCTCGATCTAGCCATCTGTTCGCCAACTCTGCTACCGATGTTGAATTTCGAGGTTGCAAACGATCTGCACAACAGCGATCATTTCCCTCTCCTAGTCTCGCATGTTAATGGTGCGGGGACGCGTTTTCGTCCCCCCACTTATCATTTTCATCGCGCAGACTGGGATAAATTCACGCGGTTAGCGATTATCACCGGCACAATGGTCCAGAACAGGGCAGTTGATGAAGCAGTCTTCCATGTCACTGAAGCTATTCGGAATGCTGCCGATGCAGCCATTCCCAAAACATCCAATTCTTCTCGTAAGCTGTGCAAACCATGGTGGAACGCTTCCTGCCAACAAGCCAAAAAGGAACAAAGGAAGGTGTGGGGTATTTTCAGGAGGTACCCCACAACTGATAATCTCATAGCGTTCAAACGTGCGAAAGCGTTAGCTCGTAGAATACGTCCCCCGGGGGCTCACCTTCTTTAGGTGAGTACGGGTTTCACGCTCCCGAGGTGCCCTAGTGATCTTTTCCTTCTCCCTAGGGGTTTACTGTCTTTGGTAAACATGGGCTTCACGAACCCGGGGAACCCTAGTGATCCTTCTCTATTTTCGGCCCTCTTTCTTGCCATTCAAATTTCCCTTTTCTTCTTTTCACGTCCAGACACAGATCTACATTACACAATGAACTGTGTTCTAAATTTAATTTTTCTGGTAAAAAATTTGAAATTTTTACTACCGTATTATGGTTTATATTTTATATTGCGTTCTTTTCGTTTGATTTCCTTAAGTTTCTTTCAATATTTTGATTTTGTTGCTTCTTTTATGTTCGATTGTTGATTTTTTTGTGTTCAACTTATCTTTATTTTTCTGCCACGAAGTCCTGTGGCAGACCAGAACTGAGTGGAATGAAGTTGTGTCTGATGGTTTTTCACAACTGGTATGACGACACAACGGACTGCTCCCTGGGAAACCTGGCACTGGGAGCGGGGTTTTGAACTTCTGAGGATCTTTGGGCTGGTGAGGTGGGGTCTTGGAGGAAGCGGCCATGTAGAGGGTACCGGAGAAAAGCTGAGTTTTGCGTCTCAGGCCGCCAGATAGTACAGGAGCCCGGGACGGCCTAACCAGCATGTCCTGGCTGCTCTATCAGCTGGTGTATAATCCCGCCTGTCTTGTAGTTCCAGGTGGTGCCTGGATGGGGTCCTGCATTGCAGAGCGGGGGGCTCTCCCGAGGCCACTACTGGTTGCTGAATCTAGGGCAAGCCCTACCAAACTGGTCCTCTGAAAATCAAAAGGGATTCTCCTCCTCCTTTCTCAAAAAAAAAAAAATTCAAAATAAATCAAAATAATAAAAAATCTCAAAACGCATTTTTTAAAACCCCCAACCCACCCTACCCAACTCATGATGCTCAGCTCATGAATGGTACAAGCCTTGTGTTACCCTCTCTCAACATCGATAAAGTTTCCGAACATGCTCGTTTTTTAATCCTATCTCTTCCTAACAATGAAATGTTACAAAAGTCACCATTTGCAATTCATAAAGCTATTCAAGGAATAAGCGGCGAACCCAAATCGGTCAAAAAATTACGATCTGGTGATTTGCTTATCGAAACATCATCTGCCTTACAAACGAAATCTCTCTTGTTAACCAAAACATTTTTAGACTGTCCGTTAATTGTAAATCTTCATAGATCCTTAAATTCTTGTCGTGGTGTGATATCTGAAACAGATCTTTTGTGCGCCTCCGAAGCAGAAATCTTGGACGGACTTTCTGACCAAGGGGTTACTGAAGTCAGAAGAATTAAAATAAAAAAGAAACGTCACTTTTTCCTACTAAGCATTTAATTTTAACTTTCAATAGCCCTAACTTACCATCAAAAATTAAAGCTGGTTACCTGAATTGTAAATTACGTCCATATATACCGAATCCTCTGCGCTGTTTCAAATGCCAGAGGTTCGGTCATTCTCAAAATTCCTGCCGCGGACAACTCACATGTTCTAGGTGTGCAGCTGTAGGGCATTCTTCTACAGATTGTACCCTAGAACCAAAATGCATTAACTGTTCACAGATTCATACCGCCGATTCCAAACTTTGTCCTAAATGGAAAACTGAAAAGGAAATTCAAACCATTAAAACAAATAAAAACATAACCTACTTTGAAGCCCGAAAATTAATTGCCCCGCAGTTCTCCCAAACTTACGCTCAAGTTGCTAAACCCTCCATTGCTACCAGTACAACACAAACAGATGAAAATATTACTAAAGTCAAGTGCCCACCTTTACAAATACTTAAACCTCTATTATCCGTACCTCATCCAAATGCATCTCCTTCAATTACTTCAAATTCCACATCGTCGTCTACCACTCAGGTAAACCTCTTGCCCTCCGCATCTTCAATAAAACCAACCACACAAACTGAATCTCGGTTACCTGAACCCATTTCTTCTGCTGCTGCCCCTGACAATAGCCTAAATACCTCTGCCTCATCTTTATCAACTGAAACCCGCCTTCTTAAAACTTCTAATAAATTTGCTGCACTTTCAACTGAAATTCAATCTTTAGTTCCCCAAGTACACCTCTTGCCATCCACTTCAACAGTAGCTACTGTCTCAGAGCCTCAACCACCTAATCCTACATCTAATGACACACCTTCAATCACCAATACACATCAGATGAAGACAATGTTCACACCCTTACCAGCGGAAACATGTCCTGCTGTTGAAACTGCAACCTCTATAACCGATACCTTCCCTTTTACATCCCAGGATGCAAAACAAACTTTAAGAAGTCGCAAGAAAAGGCGTCCTAAAAGAAGTATTACCTCCAAAATAGACACACAATTGACGCCTCACAAACCTAAAAAAGTATATCTTTACAGGATACATCAGACGAAGACATGCTTATATACGACGTTGCAGAAGAGGTGGAATCACCACAAAAACTAACTCCCGTGAATGAAATAGAAAAATTTTCGGATGAATGGTGGCAGGCTGAAGGTTGGAAACGTGAAGAATATTCTCGCACGTTGACTCCAACCCGTAACAGAAAGTCTCGAATAAAAAAGTGATTTTTATGAATATATTCGAACTTGGTGGAGGGATTCCTCCACCAGGCTTTGTTTTTAATTTGCTCGGATTGACTTTTTACGTTTAATTTCAATTTTACCTTTTTTAACTAAAATTCCATTAAACGTTTAGTACTTTTAATGCTTTTAAACGAATGTTTGGCGCAGTTTGGTCAAATTTGGCTCTTGCGCCAATAACCCCAAAAAGTCACTCACTCACTCACTAGTGAGAATACGTCGTCAATGCCAGAGAGAATCTTGGATCCAGTATGTGTCTTCAATCACATCGTCAACTACCAGCCAACAGTTATGGAGAAAGGTCAAAGCAGCGAATGGCCTTTATCGGGAATTTAACATTCCGATATTGGAAACTTCTACTGCTTTGTTTTCGTCACCTTTAGATGTGGCCAACTTGATTGGCAAAACATTTGCTAGTGTGTCCAGCTCCGATTCATATAGCCCTGCATTCCAGGCGACTAAAAATCGTTTAGAGCGGACACCTATCAACTTCAGGTGCCGACAACCTTTACCATATAACTGTGACTTTGACATGTTTGAATTGAAGAGAGCCTTATCATCGGCCCACAATACTAGTCCAGGTCCTGATGGAATATCCTATGAATTGCTTCGCCATTTGAAAGAGGATTCACTAGTAAGTCTCCTTTACCTATTCAACCGAATATGGAGGGAGCAGGTGTATCCTACTCAATGGCAAGAAGCCATAGTGATCCCCATTCTAAAACCTGGTAAAGATCCAAAGAACCCTCTTAGCTATCGACCGATAGCACTCACGAGCTGCCTTTGTAAGACACTGGAATGTGTGGTCAATGCCCATTTCGTTTATGAGTTAGAAAAGAAGAAATGCATTCCTCTGTTTCAGAGTGGCTTCCGTAAAGGAAGATCCACTCTCGCCATAATTATTACACTAGAAAACAAAATCAGAAACGCTTTTATCCGGAGGAATCATTTAGTTTCTATCTTTTTCGATATCGAGAAGGCATATGATCGTACTTGGCGCTATGGGATACTTCGCACTTTATTTAATTTTGGATTAAGAGGCAATTTGCCTACTTTTACTAAAAAAATTTTAAATCTTCGTACTTTTAGAGTGAGACTGGGTGGCACCAGAGTGAGACTGGTGGCCTTTTACCCAAGCTGAGGGAGTTCCTCAGGGGAGTATCTTGAGTGTCACACTTTTTATATGTCATATCTCGCACATTTTACATGTTTTATCGCCTTCTATACAGGCTTCACTATACGTGGACGATCTACAGATCAGTTGTGAAGGTTCGGACATGTGCCTGATTGAACGGCAGTTGTAAACTGTCGTCAACAACATTGTAAAATGGTGCGACACCAACGGTCATAGTATTTCTGCGAGCAAGAGTTGCTGCGTGCACTTTTTCCGCAAACGGGGTATTCATCCCGACCCCGAAATACGCATCCGTGCTGTACAATTTCCCGTAGTTCCCGACGTACGATTCCTCGGAGTAATTTTCGACCGCCGGCTCACTTTCCTTCCGCATATTTTACAATTGCGGAAGAGGTGTGAAAAGTCTCTAAACCTCTTGAAAGTGTTGTCAAACATCTCTTGGGGGGCGGATCGAACATCATTACTCCGAGTGTACCAGGCAATCGTACTCTCGCATCGACTACGGATGTGTTGCATACGGATCCGCGTGCACCTCTACTCTGAAAAAACTTGACCCCGTCCACCATATGGCACTGCGAATCTGCTCGGGTGCGTTTCGCACATCACCGGTGCAGAGTCTCTATGTTAACTGTCATCAGCTTCCTCTAGATCTTCGACGGAGGAAGCTGTCTCTTGCGTTTTATTTTAAGATCTTGTCCGTGCCTTCACATCCTCTGCAGAATGTGTATATGAGTACCAGCATGAAGAGACTTTATGATGCACGGCCGTCTAACATCCGGCCGTATATGGATCGGATGAAGCTTCATATTTCTGAACTCGACCTACCTAACGTGCATATCCAGCAAAGGAACCTTTTCCTTTTCCAACCTTGGAATACGCCACGGTTCCATTATATCAACCCTTTTGCCACTTACAGTAAATCCACTGTTGCGCCTGTCGTCTTTCAACGCGTCTTCGCCTACCACCGCAGTCAGTTTAGTAGTTATTCGGCCATCTACACAGATGGTTCGAAACGTGCAGATTACGTTGGCTGTGGAGTTGTGATTGAAGATGTTATGCACGGTTATCGGCTCGACACTTCTTGCAGCATTTTCACTGCCGAAGCTGTCGCCATTTACCGTGCACTTCAATTAATCGACTCCAATATGCCCCGTAAATACTGCATCTATACTGACAGCATGAGTGTACTAGAAGCGCTTGAAAACTATGACGATCGCTGCCATCCAGTGGTTTGTAAAATTTTCGACATTACGAGTCGACTGTACAGCAAGGGTTTCGATATCGTGTTTTGCTGGCTACCAAGTCACGTAGGAATCATAGGCAACGAGCAAGCGGACAGCGCGGCAAAGTCGGCGACGACGCATCTGTCGCTAGCGGTTCCGCTATCGGATATGAAGCGCGTCATCATGCATCATATTTTTAAGATCTGGCAGGAATCATGGAGTCAGCAGTTGGATAACAAACTGCACTCCGTCAAACCTGTCCTAGGAGCATGGCCTGTGATGCCAATGCGAAGAACTGATGTCAAATTGACTCGTCTTCGCATTGGCCATACTCGCTTAACACACAGGCATTTGTTGTTTGGAGAACACGCTCCTGAATGTCCTTCATGCAATGTCTCTTACACTGTTCATCATATTTTAATCGATTGTCCAGTTTTTAACCACCATCGCATCACCTTTTTTCATACATCTATTTTAACCTTATCTGACTTGGTGGGAGAAATACTTTACCAAAATCTATTTGCTTTTATAAAGACGATTGGATTTTTATATTTAATTTGACTTTTTGCAATGTTTTCACTTTAACTTTAATTTTTTTTATCATTGTATTTTTCCTGTGTATTTTTACCATGTTTTTATAATTTTAACAAACGTGTGGCGCAGTATAGCCAATTTTGGCTCTTGCGCCATGAAACCCCACATTCACTCACTCACTCACACTGACTTGCTTTTTAATATCTGACCAGACATATTTTTCAGTCATCAGTTTTACTGTAGATTTAATACCAGGGTGAGCTAAGCCATGAATTAGTTGGAACATTTGAAACCTTAATTTCTGTGGAATGTAAGGCCTAATTTTTTGCGTTGAGATGTCACACGAAAGTTTTTTCGCAGATGGCAATGTCGAAGGTTTAAATTTTAGAGAATTGTTGTGCAATAATTGTTGCAACTCTTCGTCAATAGTTTGCTCTTCTGCAATTGCATTGAAACATTAACAGGGTGTGGTCAAGGGTTCGTTCTAATTTCAATTTTCTAAACTCTAGTTCTGCATCGGTGTGGTTCATTTCGAATGAATCTAATTTATCCATCTAAATTATTCTAATTCTAATCTAGTAAGTATTCAAGCATTACGCTCTGCTTCATTTTTAAATATTTTTTTTATTAACGCGAACAAAAGCAGCTACATACTACATGGCAGAAAACAAGTGATCTCACAACAGCTAGTTAATTTTCTTAGAAACAAAAATATCTGCGCATGCGCTTACAGTAATGCGAAGTTAGCAAAAAGTTAGTTCTGGTGTTGACAAGCGGGTACATCCCGCCCCCCGTTGGACGGTGGTCCAACATCTTCGAATGGAAGTGAGCAGACACTTGCAGCAGTTCGGGTGAAGACGCCTCTAGACGTTCTGATGCGGATTACTCTGACTAAACCATCGGATCCAGGATAAATTCCTTCTATGCGACCCAAGGTCCATTCCATCGGAATCTTGCTAGGCTCCTTTAACGTCACAAGTTGACCAAGCTTCAGATTGGATAGAGGCAGCTTCCATTTCTTTCGGGCCTGAAGTTCTCCCAGGTATTCCTTGCTCCATCGTTTCCAAAACCTATTCTTAAGAGACTGAATTACGGACCATCTGGAAGATAAAGAGATATTAGTTAACAATTCACTAGGTTCTGGTATCCCCAAAAGTGGAGCTCCCACCAAAAAATGACCAGGTGTCAGAGGTTGAAGATCGGCTGGATCAGCAGAAAGAGGACACAATGTTCGTGAATTTAAAACAGCTTCGATCTGCTCCACAAGGGTAGTGAGCTCTTCAAAGGTTAAAACAGTTGATTTAGTCACTTTTAATAGAATTTTTTTCATTGATTTAATATTAGCTTCCCATAGTCCACCGAAATGAGGTGAGGCCGGAGGTATGAATTTCCACTCTATACCTTCTTTGGCACTATATTTTTGTACAGGATCAGATTGACATATTTTTAACAGGGAATCTAAGACATTTTTAGCGCCTTTAAAATTTGTAGCGTTGTCACTCCAAATTGTTGCTGGGTTTGATCGTCTGGCTACGAATCTTCTAAGACTAGCTAAGAAACTGTCCGTAGTTAAATCAGACACTACTTCAAAATGAGTAGCCTTGGTACAAAAACATATGAAAATTGCAATATAGGATTTTAAAGTTACTCTAGATCTTTTTAGGTTAGGTTTTGTAATTATTGGTCCTGCAAAGTCTAGCCCGACCTTTTCAAACGGTCGAGATGGTACAACTCGATCTTTGGGTAGGTCGCCCATCATTTGGTTAACAGTCCTGATTCTTGTTTTAAAACAAGTCAAACATCTGTTTATTACACGTCTCACACGGTTTTGACCAGAAGGTATCCAATAATATTGGTGGATCAGAAAAAGGGTAGTTTGAGTACCTGCATGTAGAGATATTTTATGGAAATGGTTTATAATTAAATCTGTTAAATGGTGTGTCTTTGGCAAGATCAGTTGATGTTTCTGAGAATCTGAAAGGTTTGAAAATTTTAATCTTCCACCAACACGTAACAGTCCATCCTTATCCAGGAATGGGTTTAATGATAAAATCTTACTGTTCTTTGGAATTTGATGTTTTAACTGTAAACACTTTATTTCGGATTTAAATTCAGATTGCTGTGCAGATTTTACCAACACTTCTGCAGCATTTCGCAGTTCGGTTGTATTCAAATAATCCTTTTTTCTTTCAGAAATATTAATTTTGGAATTATTGACGAATCGTAAACACCATGCAGTCTTTATAATTAATGTATCAAATGAAGAATATCTTTTGATTAAATTATTATCGGGAGGGGATTCTATAGTCGTTGAGTTTACCATAGTTTCTTTGCGAAGCTCATATTTTCCTATTTGCTCAATGTCTATCTCCTTTGAGAAATCCAAAGCTTTTGGCCAGGAACTCTCATTCTGTATTAACCAAGGGGGTCCATGCCACCATAATTCACTGCTTCGTAACTCGGATGCAGACATACCTCTAGACAACAAATCAGCCGGATTATCTTTCCCAGGGCAATGACGCCATTCTATAGGATCAGTATATTTTTGAATCTCTTGGATTCTGTTTTTTACAAATGGTTTAAATCTAGCAGCAGATCCCTTGATCCAAAAATAAGTAATAGATGAATCAGTCCAGAAGTAACGAGATGTTATATAGTTAATAGTTTTGGAAATTTTATAACTCAATCTGGCTGAAAGTAGAGCGCCCATTAGCTCTAGTCTGGGTAACGAAATTGTTTTTAATGGGGCCACCCTACACTTCGATGCTACAAAATTGGTAAAAGTTTTCCCATTCTTTAATGCTATTCGGAGGTAAACTACTGTACCATAAGCTTTCTTAGAGGAGTCTGAAAAACAATGTATCTGAATGTTATCTATTTCGTTTTGAAGGGCATAACCTAAATAGTAGCGGGGTATGCTGAAAGTATTTAATTCCGGAACTTCCTCGCACCATTCATTCCAACTAGATTCTAAGTTCTTTGGAAAGAACTCGTCCCAATCCAAACCCAAGTACCACAGTTCTTGTATTAAAATATTTAATCTAATTATAAAAGGACTAAGAAAACCAACAGGATCGAAAATACGACCTGCAGCTTGCAACAAGCATCGTTTAGTATTCGTTCGTTTTTTAAGAAATTTTATGATACCTCCAGTGTCAAAGTAAAAAGTGTCGTGATCGGGACTCCATGCAACTCCTAGAATTTTAGAAGGAGCCAAAGTTTGAGTTTTAGATTCAACTGATTGGCCAATGTCCATACCAATTTCTTTCCAACGATCACGCAACTCTGGTGAATTAGTTTGCCACTTTCTTAAAATCATACTTGCACCTTTAAAAATATCGACACTTTCTAAACTTGTTTTAAAAGCTTGTTCTACATTCTCTCTACCACTAACTACATCATCTACATATAAAGAATTATTCAACATTTCACAAGTTTCAGGAAATTTTTCTACATACCTTTTCAGGTGATGCTTGATCGTTGCAGCAAGTAAAAACGGGCTGGAACTTACTCCGAACAACACGCGAGTCATCCGGTAGCTTTGAATGAGTTCTTCAGGACCATCGGGATTTTCATTCCAAAGAAATCTGGTGACATCCCTGTCTTCTTCATCAAGTTGAATCTGAAGGAAGGCTTGCTTTATGTCCGCGGTGAAAGCTACGCGGTTTTCTCTAAATTTTACTAAAAGAAGAAAAATATCAGGATTTAGATTGGGACCAATATGTAAACAGTCATTTAAGGAGAGTTGTCCTTTGGCATGGGAAGACGCATCAAAAACTATACGCAATTTACTCGTTGTTTTATCTTCGTGGATAACTGCCGTATGCGGCAAATAAAATATTGTTTTATCTTCCTTTAATTCATTCGTCACACTCTCAATTATATTTTCAGATTTATGTTCTTCTAATACAGCTCTATATTCATTAAAAAGAAAAGGGTCATTAAGAAATTTTGATTGTAGTCCCCTGAATCTTTTAAGGGCAACCGTACGGTTATCTTGCAACTGTTCTTTCATTCCCGGTTTCCAAGGGAGCTGTTAAATTCACTTCTAAATTTAGTGAAAAACGATACTAATAGGTAAGAAAACTAAATTTTCTCTTACCTTCAAAATTTCCGGGGATGAGCCTCTTTGCCGTATATCCTCTCTGCTGGCGACGTGAAAGAGAAAATGCGCAATCTTCAAAAATGAAACTTGAAAATATTTTTTAGTTTTTTAATTATCGACACACACACACAAAACAAAACTATAAACTAACACTACGACATATGACAATTAAATTAAAAAATTAAAGAAAACATGTATCCCATAAAATGGGCCGCGAAGAGAGTTCTATCAGTCTGTACTCAGCAAATCCTTTCGTCCGTCTGTGTTGTTGCCAAAGAGAAAAAAGTTCTTTTCAATGAATTTCTGGGAGTGGTCGTGGACGGATTGATCGGAATATGACATCCTCCCATCTTTGAGTTGTTAAGGTTGACAACTCAAAAATTTCTAAAGTTCAAGTCTCTTAGGAGGTCTTAGAGTTCGTCCTCGTCGAGAAGTAGAAATTTCCTGGTTCTTTTGATCCTTTTGAATTCGTTCACGAAAGTCACTTGCCTCAGGAAGATTGACTTCTAGAGGGTAAAGTTTCTGGATTGGTCTGATGAAGTTGCCAGAAGGTGTTTTTACCTCTACTACGCGAATTCTACCATCTTTTCCTGGAAAAGATTTTATTATCTTTGCCATTGGCCAATTGATTCTTTTAACATCATTATCTCCGATTAGTGTGATATCTCCATCTTTAACCGATGCTTCTTTGCGGACCTTTGAATAGTCTTTTAGCAAACCCAAATATTCATTTCAGAATCTGTTTCTTAAGTCTTTGCGTATCTTCACTCGGTAAATAAATCTTCTTTCTAATTTCTTGGAATCTATCATATCAAAATCAGGAACTCCAATTTCGCGAATTTCTTGAAGGAACATGGCTGGAGTTAGGGCAACTAAATCTTTAGGATCTTCTGAAAGGTAAGTAATGGGTCTGGAATTAATTATGCTTTCTTCGTCACATAATAAGGTGTTTAGTTCTTCTTCATTTAAGCTTGCTTTTCCAAGAACTTTTCTAAGTACGTTCTTCAACATTCCCACTAGTCGTTCCCAAAATCCTCCCCACCAAGGGGCTGATGGAGGGCTGAATTTCCACTGAATTTTTACCTTAAGAGCGAAATCTTGAATCTTATCCCAATCAATAGAATTTAGAGCGTTGAATGTGCCGACAAAATTTTTCCATTATCGGAATAAATCGCAGTAGGGCGACCTCTTCTCGCGATGAACCGGCGGAAAGCTAAGATGAAACTATCGGTCGACAAAGAAGTGATTAACTCCAGGTGGACTGCTCTATAGATCGCACATGTAAATAAAACAATCCAACATTTCTTGTTTTCTTTTAAAAAAGTGGACCACATAGGTCAACTCCGCAAACTTCAAAAATAGCCGCGTCTCTCACTCGATCTTCTGGAAGAGGAATACTGACTGTTTCTAAAGGGCGAGCCGAAAACCTCCTGCAAGTTATGCAACTTCTTACTACCTGA
The DNA here is from genome assembly GCA_019973935.1 of Trichonephila clavipes. Classification (NCBI taxonomy): domain Eukaryota; kingdom Metazoa; phylum Arthropoda; class Arachnida; order Araneae; family Nephilidae; genus Trichonephila; species Trichonephila clavipes. The sequence continues at coordinate 36,339 of BMAU01019472.1, forward strand.
CGAATCGTTTTTCTACTTTTGATTATCCAATAACTTTCTCTGAGGTTTGACATTAACGTCTGAGTACCAGCATGCTCAAGTTCTATGTGTTTTTCCATAATCAGTTTTTTAACTAACTGATGTGTATTCGGTAGTAATATCGGATATCTGAAGGTTTCTAGGTCTTTCCTACAGGAAACTCTGGTTTCAACTCTAATCAATCCATCGTCTCCTTTCATTGTGTTCAATTTAATCTGTTTTTCTTCAGCTAAAGTCTCTAGTTGAATTTCTTTCAAAATAACTTTTTCTGCTTCATAGAGTTCAGCAACTTCTAATTTTCCTTTTTTGGGATCGATCCGATTTTTCTTCAAGTTGTTACAAAATCGTAACACGTATGCCATGATTCGAACAATTTTTCCAAAAGATGATACGTCATTGAAGAATTTAAATTTGTTTGTCTCCGAATTGGTGGCGGAAGTGACTGTCTTTTTCTTTTTCAGCGTTAACGATTTCAAAGTCAGGATAAATTTCTTTGATCGGCCAGTCTTTTGGAGGACCTCTGAGCCAATCAGGGCCTTCCCACCATTTTGATTTTGCCAAAACATCCACGCTGCATCCTCGAGAGGGAAGGTCTGCTGGATTTTTCGATCCCGGAACGTAGTACCAATCATCCGGATTTGAGAGGTTCCGTATTTCCTTGACTCTGTTTGATACAAAAACAGCCCAGTTCTCCGATTTCTTTATCCAATAGAGAGCGTTAGTTGAATCTGACCAATAAAAAACTGGTAAAGATGGAAGTTTTAGATCTTCTTTCACAGTACGGGCAAGCCTTGCCCCAATTGTGCAAGCAAGGAGTTCGAGTCTGGGTATTGAAATGGATTTCAGTGGAGCTACTCTAGATCGGGCTTGTACAAGTTGACATGAGGCTGAATTTTCTTTTTCGCTTCTAAGAAATATACAAGTAGCATAAGCTGCTTTACTGGCGTCGCAGAACACGTGCAGACTTAAATTTTGCGAAGTCTCAGGATCTTCTATCATGCACCTTGGAACAGCAATAGCTTTCAAGCGATCGAGCTGATCTTTCCATTTTTGGAATTTTTGCCAAATAGATGCCGGTAGTTCGCTATCCCACTTGACTTTGAGTGTCCAACACTCTTGCAGCATTATTTTCGGTATTAAAGTTACCGGACAAGTAAAACCAATAGGGTCAAATATCTTATGTACCAGCGATAATATTTTTCTTTTTGTTAGGATTTCATTTTTAGATTCGTGAACTTTTATGTCTACAGAGAGTAAATCTTGATCTAAGTCCCATTTTAGCCCTAAGACAGGGACGCTGCGTCTTTCTGTAGGAACGGTGTTTTCTGTTTGTGGGTCAAGATTATTATGCTCCCATCCTCTTAGTTCGAATTTACCTTCTTCCAAAATTTCTTGAGATTCAACGATCAGTTTATCCAGCTTTTCTTTACTGTTGACACTACATACTAAATTATCCACATAAAATGACTCTAAGAGGGTGTGCGCAGTTTCTTTGTAGTGGTCAGGGGCATTCTTTAAGTGAAATTCTATTGTGGCTCCTAAAAGGAATGGGCTTGAAGATATCCCAAATACTACTCTATTGTGTTGGTAAACAGTTATATTATCGTTTTTTCCCTTTTCCCGCCAAAGAAATCTTAGAAAAGGTCTATCTCGTTCTTGTAACCCAATTTGCAAAAATGCCTTTTTTATATCGGCAATCACCCCAAATTTGCCGAATCGAAACCTATTTATCAAAGAAGGTATGAGTTCGATAAGATTTGGACCTTTTTCCAAACAGTCATTGATCGATGGGGAATCTTTCTCTTTTGCCGACCCGTCGAAAACAGGGCGAACTTTAGTAGTTGAATTTTCTTTGAATACCGGCCTGTGCGGCAAATAGTGTTCTTCGTCTATTTCTTGATGAGATTCAACCTTTTCAACTATATCTTCATTCTCCCACTCATTAAACACTTCCTCGTAATCGCTTAATTTTCCAACCTTTTCTAATGATTTGACGCAATTCGCGAGTCTTTTTTCAGCTATCTTTCTGCAACTAGTAAGAGGGGGGGGTGATCTTTTATCCACGGCAAATTTACCATGTATCGGCCTTCATGATCCCTTTTAACATTTTCAAGAAAATGCAATTTAGCGGCTTCTTCTAATTCCCTTTTGGACGGATTTCCCCTAAATCTTTAATACCTATTGTGTCCAATCGCCATAATTCTGATATATCCAAATCGCTAACATGGAGAGAAAGCAATGTTTCACACCTACGAGTATTTTCCCCAGATTCTCCCATCAGCGTCCAGCCTAAACGTGTATGTATGGCGACTAGATTCTCAGTTATTTGTTTGATTTCACCCGTGAGTAATCTTCCTGCAAAGTCAGCCCCAATTAACATATGTATTTCATTCGGATCATTTTCGTACAAGCACATACTTTCATTAAAACAAATATCACTTGCCAAAATACCAGAGTTTTTAATTTTATTGCTAATCTTAGGGTTACTGATTTTTGGAATAGATACACAAATTTTTTCTTGATCCATAACATCTAAATCAAAAGAGAAACTCTTATCTATATTATTCACATTTACGCGGTATTTTTTGTGATCTTCCCTTTTTCAATGCCGCCAAATAATCCATGAATATTTGTATCTTCCCCTGTACACTCTAAATTCAAGGTAACAGCCAAGAATTTACTTAGGTAAGATTTTACAGACCCACTATCTATTAGCACTCTAACGTAATAATCTGATTTATTTACATTAATACACACAACCAGAGTTTGCAAAAACACTTGTTTCATAAATGATTTATTTACAAGTAAGCTACTACTAATTTCATCATTAAGCATATTACTGTCTGAAGATTTATGATCAGCAGTTTTTATTTCAGTAGCATAACATAAAATATCACAATGAAATTTCTTACAATTTTTACAAGTTATTCGCTCTGGACAATTTCGAGAGAGATGTGAACTTTTTTGATGCATTTAAAGCAAAAACCATGTTTCATTAAAATTTCTTTTCTTTTTTGCAATGGTAACGAAAAAACAAATTGACACTTGGAAGAGTCATGCATACTATTATCGCGCTTATACTCCTCACAAAAAATGCATGATAAAGTTTTGTCTTTCTTTTCAACTGTCAATAATTCAGCAGCAGTGAATACATTTTTTTTCTTTTTTATTGCTTGATACCGGATATGTGAATCGCCGCGGCGGCGGCTGCTCTCGGAGAGAACATTTGTTTGTCTTTGAGGCCGAGTGTATTTCAGAGTGAGTCATGATTTGTGAGCGTTCTGTCGCATTTAATCTTTCAATTAAAAACTGTAACAACTGGTCTAAATCATATTCAGAATCACCAGTCAATTTGTTGAATTCAAAAATTAAATTAGGGGGTAGTAATTTTATCAGCATAGGCGTTAGAATATTACCGTAAGTTTCAGAATTAATTCCCAGAGATTTTAAACTTCTGATTTCGCTTTGTACTTGATCAAAAAAAAATTCTGAATAACACAGGGTCTCTTGCATTCTTTAAAGGGGGGATTCGAAATAAATTGTTCATATGGGTATTAATTAAAATATTCTTTTTTTCCAAAACGGGATATCAATATTTCTATGGCAGCATCATAATTTTCGGGTGTTATAGACAAACCATCTATTGAATTAAGGGCAGATCCTTTCAAATATGTTCTCAAATAATTAAACTTAGTAATTTTGTCTAGGGATTCATTTTTATGTATCGCGGTTTCGAATGTATTCCAAAAGGTGAGCCATTGAGAATTATCTCCATAAAAATTATTAATTGTCAGCTTCGGTAATTTAACATTAGCTTTTTCTGGAACGAAATTCTGAGTTAACACTTCAGGTGCTACTTTCGATGTTGTGGAAATTTCCGTTGAATTGTTTTTTGATAGCTCCCGTATTTTCTTTCCTGCTCGAAATGTCCATGTTATTATTTTGTCTTGGTATTCTGTAGCGCTTTTTAGTTCATTATCTAGCTCCGTAATATCGACGGCATTTTCTATTTCAGTGTTTATAGCGTTTAGATCCTCAGAATAAATTTTAATGTGTTCTAAAAGTTCTTCCAAAGCATCTACAGAAACTTCAGGTTTATTGATTTCGGTTTCTATATTTTTCACAGTTTTTGTGATGGTCGTTCTTACACTTGCGCGTTTCTTTTTTAATTTATTCATAGCGTCGTCAGCCATTGTGTGTGTGTGTATTTCTCTTTTTCTTTTATGAAAATCACAATATTAGGAAAATAACATATCACATAGCAAATAGTTCAAAAATCAAAGAGCTCAAAAATCCCGGCAGGGATGCCAGATGTTAAATTCACTTCTAAATTTAGTGAAAAACGATACTAATAGGTAAGAAAACTAAATTTTCTCTTACCTTCAAAATTTCCGGGGATGAGCCTCTTTGCCGTATATCCTCTCTGCTGGCGACGTGAAAGAGAAAATGCGCAATCTTCAAAAATGAAACTTGAAAATATTTTTTAGTTTTTTAATTATCGACACACACACACAAAACAAAACTATAAACTAACACTACGACATATGACAATTAAATTAAAAAATTAAAGAAAACATGTATCCCATAAAATGGGCCGCGAAGAGAGTTCTATCAGTCTGTACTCAGCAAATCCTTTCGTCCGTCTGTGTTGTTGCCAAAGAGAAAAAAATTCTTTTCAATGAATTTCTGGGAGTGGTCGTGGACGGATTGATCGGAATATGACAGGAGCCTAACGCTATACCTGTTGTCGGAAAATGAAATTCCAGATTCAAACTGTTTCAGGGTTACATCATCACTAATATTCTCTGTAGCGTTAGCCTCAATGCCTAAGTTTTCTAATTCCCAAAATTTAGTTAAATCATCTGAAATTAATTTTTCTTCAACGACTATTTTCATTCCCAGGATTGTGTTTGTCATCTCAGTTTTGCCTAGGATACACCAACCGAACAAAGTTTCGGTTGCTACTAGTTTATCATTTAACCTTTTAATTCTATTTAATACGACGTCATAATAGTAATCAGCACCCACTAAAATAACTATCTTGTTATTCCTAAATTCATAACAATCAGCAAGCTTTAATCCTTTCAATTGTTTATTTATCTTTGAAATATTATTACTAGGTACGGGTATGTTAGTTGCAGTTATTTGATCAGTTTCCAACGCTTCAATTTCTATGTTTAAAGTCGGTTCGTCACGATTCTCAATTATTACTTTTACTACATTATATGTTTTTCGGTAGCTTGTTTAGCACCGAACGAATATACAGATAAAGTTTCTTTCCTAACAACAGGAAGTTTAAGCTGTCGAGAAATTTCTCGAGTAATGAAGCTTCTCATACTACCGTTGTCTAACAAGAGGCGAACTGTTTCAAGTTTATCATCAAGAGGGGAACGAACGCATGAAGTGCACGTTTGCAAAAGTGCGGAACATTCAGCGTTTTTTACTTCTGGTTCTTTATTCTTAATATTATAGTTACAGTGGGAAACTGCAGACACTACTTTATTCTCAACATCAAGGTCACGGGTTTTTCTAACCGATTGAAAACAAAGTGATTGATTATGTTTCTTATTACATTTACACATTTCTTTTTTCTTACAGTCTCTAATTCTATGATTTTTTTCTAAGCATAAAAAACAACGCCCTTGCTTTCTCAAAATCTCTTTCTTTTCATCTACGCTTAAATCATCACACAATTCAGAACCATGTTTATCGCTATCGCAGTAAATACATTTTTTTTTTATGACTGGCGTGAAATACTCAAAGGTTCTCGATGAATTACTGTTCAATGGAATATGATTTTTGTTCTGTCTACTGCGCGAAATGTTTTGATTATCGCCTGACACGATTTGCATGTGTTTAGAATTATGAGGGATAATTTTTTTCCTTTCCCCTTCGAGCCGCTTAGCAGATTTGCTGATTCACGGCATTCGATTTCTATTTTTAGAAATTATAACAGTTCCATTACATCGAATGTACTTTCCTCTTTTTTCCTAATTGTTTTCTGTTAAAATCTAAGACTAGATCTTCTGGTAGTAATTTAAGAAGAATCGGCTGCAGTAAATGACCGTACATTTCAGATGTTACGTTAAGTGACTCTAGACTTCTAATTTGAATTTTACAAATATCGTATAACTTTCTTAATCCAATCACGTTATTTGAATCCTTTACAGGATAAAGATTCAACAGTTTCGACATGTGTGCATTAACCACGATTCCTTCCCTTCCGAATCTTTCCTTTAATAATATCAAAGCATTGTCATAATTATCATCAGATAATGCAAAACCGTTTACTACATTACCGGCCTCTCCTCCTAATAATGATTTTAAATACGAAAATTTATCTACTTTTGTCAATGTTTCATTTTTGTCTATAGAGTTTTGGAATTTATTCCAGAATTCTAACCATTAACATGGATCGCCGAAATATTTATCTATTTGTAATTTGGGTAGACGAACAGAATTAACATTTTTGTTAGAGTTTACAGAAGATCCATTAATCGAATTGTTAAAAGAATCATTTTGAACATTCACTGTTGCTTGTGATGATACACTAGGATCACTTTTGGTTAGAGTTTTAATTTGAATTTTAATTTTAGAACACAACACAAAAAGTTTCTCATTATATCCGAATGCAGATTGTATTTCTGCATCGAATTCATCTTCTACTTGAATAATATTTTGGATCTTATTATCTAATTCTCTTAATTGTTTTAAATGTTCATTTAAATAATCAAAATGTTCCTGTAAAAGATCAATAGATTGCGAATCAAATTCCTTTTTCTAATTTATTCATAACTTTTGTTACTGCTGTACGAGTAACAGCTCTAATTTTTTTCAATTTCTTTATGCCATCCATTTTTTATAAAATACAGTTACTAGATATGACACACACAATATAAATCTTCAAATCTAAAGCAATCAAAGTTGTATTCAGATTATAAAAGGTATTTCTTACCTTTTTATTTTCTTCCTTCTAATCTTTCCCTCTTGCCGGTCCGTATGCACCATGAAACATTAACAGGGTGTGGTCAAGGGTTCGTTCTAATTTCAATTTTCTAAACTCTAGTTCTGCATCGGTGTGGTTAATTTCGAATGAATCTAATTTATCCATCTAAATTATTCTAATTCTAATCTAGTAAGTATTCAAGCATTACGCTCTGCTTCATTTTTAAATATTTTTTTTTATTAACGCGAACAAAAGCAGCTACATACTACATGGCAGAAAACAAGTGATCTCACAACAGCTAGTTCATTTTCTTAGGAACAAAAATATCTGCGCATGCGCTTACAGTAATGCGAAGTTAGCAAAAAGTTAGTTCTGGTGTTGACAAGCGGGAACATGCATCAAAGTTGATTTCAGAAATTGATTCAATTCTGGATAAGGCATCTGCAACAACATTATTTTTACCCAATACATGTTGGATGTTACAACTAAATTCTGAAATGTATTGAAGTTGTCGTTGTTGTCTTGGTGATGCTTTTTCATTTTTTTGCTTAAATGCAAAAGTCGGAGGCTTGTGGTCAGTATATATAACAAAATCATTCCCTTCCAGCAGGTGTTTGAAATGTTTCACTGAAAGGTATATTCCCAATAGTTCTCGGTCATAGGTACTATACCTTGTTTGTGTTTCATTTAGCTTCTTTGAGTAAAAAGCTATTGGCTTCCAACCCTCGTTTTCTAACTGCTGGAGTACTGCGCCCACAGCAAAATCTGATGCATCTGTGCAAAGTGATAGGGGTAGTCCAGATCTTGGAAAGGATAAAAGAGCAGCTTCGGCAAGGTCAGTTTTGCATTTTTCGAAGCTTCTCCTGGTGTCATCAGTCCAATGCACTTTTCTGCGGTCTTTCTTTTTCGCTCCTTTTAACAGTTCATGTAGAGGTGCTTGAGTCTTAGCAGCATCCTTTAGGTATCTTCGGTAAAAATTTATCATGCCCAGAAACGTCCGCAGGTCATGAATAGTTTCTGGTAGTTTGTAGTTTAAGATAGCTTGAACTTTTTCTGGCAATGGCCGAGAACTTTCTGCCGTGATCAGAAATCCCAAATATTCAACTTGGTCAGCTCCCATCACTGATTTGGAAACATTTATTCGAAGTCCATATTGCTGGAATTTTTCAAATACCATTTTTAGATGTTCACTGTGTTCCTCTTCAGTAGATGAGGCAACCAGTACATCATCAAGATACGGGAAAACAAAGTCGAGTCCATACAGTACTTCAGTAATGAAACGTTGGAAGGTTGAAGAAGCATTCCTCAGTCCAAAACTCATAGTATTGAACTCGTACAAGCCAAATGGGGTGGCGATAGCAGTTTTTTCTTTCTCTTCCTCAGCAATAGGTATCTGATAATATGCCTTTACAAGATCTATCTTTGAAAATATTTTTTTATCCTTCAGGATGTAGTTAAAGTCCTCAATTCTAGGAATTGGATACCGATCTGGTATTGTCTGTGCGTTGAGTCGCCTGTAATCGCCACATGGTCTTAATGTGCCATCCTTCTTATTAACCAAGTGCAATGGACTTGCCCATTGAGATTTTGAGGGTCTAATGATGTCGTTCTCCAGCATAAACTGGAACTCCTGCGTCGCCAGTTTCAACTTATCAGGGGCCAGTTGCCTTGCCTTCAAATAAACCGGTTGGCCGGTTGTTAGGATGTGGTGCTTTAGTCCATGTTTGACAACTCTGTTAACCAAGTTTGGCTTGGTTAAATCAGGATACGACTTAAGCAGGTTGAAATACTTGGAGGCTCTATTGACCGTGCTGAGATCATTATTTTCTTGGATGGTAGCAACTTCTCCTTTAATTGAAAGATTTGTTACTCCATCGATTAATTTCCTGTTGTGCAGATCTATCAGCAACTGGAATTTTTGAAGGAAATCAGCACCTATGATTCCTCGCTTAACTTTGGCTATAATAAACGGCCACTTAAATGGGCGTCTTAGGCCTAGATCCAGCGTGAGAATTTTTAGACCATATGTTGGAATTTCAGTGCCATTAGCAGCATACAGTTTATATTGAGAGGCTTGGCACTCACCTTTCGTTTTTGTCCAAGGGAGGATCGAGACGTCTGCTTCGCTATCCACAAGGAATTGACATCCGGTTTCTCTGTCCTTGACAAATAACCGGGATTTGCGGCCTAAAATGTTGGCAGCAAGACTCGCCGCGGCGTCTACTGCTGGGATTCGTTTCCCGGCTCATTGAAGCTGCAGAGCTGTACACATTTGCCAGGGAGGCACTTCTTCCCGAATTGGAAATGGTAGAAGCAATATCTTCCCTGAGGATTGTAGCGGCGCCTTGATTTGCTGCGACTTCTACTCCTCTAATGGTGATGAGGGCTAGGGCTCCGGAATTTCCGTTGCAGCTTTAATGAGGCAATTTGGCCTTCAAGGGTGGCTATTTTAGCCATGAGTTGATCCACTCCTGCGGAATCCTGCACCGCTGCGATATCTACTGTTCTCGGCGCCATCTCTACGATCTTGTCTGCCATCGCCGCTATTTTGTCGAGGTGTTCTTCACTGATGTAGGAAACAAGAGAGTTATTATACGAGGCGATGCATTTAGATGTAAAACTCAGTTTATTCTTCTAGTTCTATCATCTGCTCTCGGAGGGATACGTGCGCTACCAAGTAAGTCTGAGTCCGGAAAAGAGAGGGAACGAAAGCACGGGGTCGCTTTTGTAGAAAATCTAACGCATGCGCAGATTGCATCCAAGGTGCTTGCGCGAGTAAGCACTGCCCGCAATTGCTCTAGATCCTGCGCACGCACAGATCGTAATGAAAAACTTATGAGGAGTTGATAAACTCTACAGAGAGTATCCCCCCAGAGAGTATGCGAACGATAAATACATACATAATACAATTACTGAAATACAACAAATGGTACATAAAACAATATACAAACATTATATACATGGGAAATGGATAATACAATTTGTAAGGGTTGAAAATTTACATAATGTTAAAATAAATATGAATGAAAATATCATGTTCTACACAATACAATAAAAAAAAACCAATGATTTGCGCAAAATACTTAATAAGATTTTGAAAATATGTACATTTAGAAATTGTATTTTATATGAAATGACAGTAGTATTCATTATAGGTTTCAATAGTAATATACATATGAAATCAAGGTATATATTGCAGATTATTCACATGTAGAATTATTTAACTATGCATATTAAATGTAAAATGTACTCGCTAATTCAACTTTACAATAACAATTGAAATATTACATTATTTCAGTAGCAAGATAAATTCTTGGGGTTGTGAAAGTTAAGAATCAAAAGTTAATCCTAATATAAACAAACAACTAGGATTCTTACTAAGACCAGAATTAATAACTTGACAGTTTGTTATTTAAAATATAAGCAATCAAAATGTACTCAATCACTAGTAATATACTCATAGAAGGCATAGGAATTAATGGATATTTACAAATACACTGGCTGAACACAGGCAATTTCTATATTGTTGATAACACTGAAATACACAAAATGTACACAATATTTCTGACAAGTATTTTAAAGAAGTTGAAAATAACTTGAATTTTTAAGAGTTAACTTCTCGCACACTTACATACAAGGCATAACATTGTTAATAAAGAATTATTAGCAGTAAGTATTAGTAGTATCAGTAATAAAGTAATTAATAAGTAAAATTTTGTATATATATACACGTATAACACTAGTTTAGAATATAAAATTTTCCACTATCAATCACAATGAAAAATAAATCTATCTAATATATATAATGTTGAATTTTCTTTTGTTTAACACAAGATTTGATACATAATGTACATTTTCTTTTTAAAGTTTGGAAGAAAGAAAATATTTAGACAAATGTTATTATGGATATACCATTTATCAAAAGCTATTTGTAATATTAATTCATATGTGCTATTAATTGTAGTAGTCTGAACTTATATAGTTTTAAATTTGTAAACACAGAAATAAACAATTGAATAAATATATTAAAATGCTTGAAAATACACAATTCACCAATTAATATCTGAAATATAATTACCTTAAGTGTTTGAAATTTATACAAAAGGCAATTTACTGTAAATGTAAATAAAAAATACATACATCTTATGTTATATATTGTTCCAGATCTTTGGGAAATCTGACATGTCTTCCACTTCTAGTTTTGTTTACAGTTTTCTCATTTGGTTGAGGTTCAGCTTTATTTATGTGAGACATAGTTTTGTCTTTTGAATGTTGATCAGTTTCATCTGTTTGTTGTTTTGATATTCCAGTAAGAGGAATATCATCGGTGTCATCCCAGACATAAGCTGGTTTTACACGATAAATGGAAACTGTCTTCCTTTTTCCATTTATGAGGATGGTGAACACTTTGTCTGTTCGACGGATTACTTTATGAGGTCCTGTATAATTTTGCGAGAGTGGTGGCTGGACACTATCAATTCTCAAGAAAACACGTGAAAAGCTCTTTAATTTAGTTGGCACAAACATAGAGCTATTTGAATGAGCAGATGTAGGTATCGGTTGTAATGCTCTCATTTTCTCACGTAAAAATGATACATAAGTTTGGTTGCAGGTAGTAGTAATCTTGTCTGTGGAGAAAAGATCAGATGGCAATCTGAGAGTAGTTCCATAGACAAGTTCTGCACAAGTAGCATTGATATCTTTTTTTACAGCAGAACGCATGCCGAGAAGTACAATTGGAATGATTTCGCTCCACTTTTAATTCTCATGTGCTTTGATGGCACTTTTGAGATGGTGATGCAGTCTTTCAACTAGACCGTTGGCTTTTGGATGATAGGCACAGCATCGTATTCTGTTTGTGCCGAGAAGATTACTCAGCTCTTTGAAAAGGCTTGATTCAAAGTTTGTACCTTGGTCTGTTGTTATAATAGCCGGACAACCAAAACGTGATATCCAAACAGATAACAAAGCTCGACATACTGTTTCCGCAGTCATATCATATTGGGATTACTTCCATCCATCTCGTAAAGCGGTCAACTACTGTCAGGCAGTAACTTTGACCATTGGAAGGTGGAAAGGGACCAATGAAATCAACCTGAATTTGGGGAAATCTGGCATCAGGTAAAGCAAATGTACCGATTGGTGCTTTAGTGTGCCTATAGATCTTGGATCTTTGGCAAGGATGACAAGAGTTAACCCATGTTTTAATATCACGCCTAATATTTGGCCATACAAAACGTTAAGTTGCTAATTTGGTAGAGGCAGCAATTCCAGGATGTGAAAGACCATGGAGATGTTGGAAAACAATTTTGCGATAATCCTTGTGAATGAAAGGTCGAGATACGTTGGTGGAAACATCACAAGTAAGAGTAATATCTTCCAAAGGAAAATATTGTTGCTTATGTGTTAAAGATGTTGAGTTGGATTCCATGAGTTGTTTAAGTTCCTCATCTACCAATTGGGCTGCAGCAATGTCCTTGTAATCGAGACAACTTGCTTGGGAAATGGAATCAATTTCGATACGAGATAATGCATCTGCTACCAAATTCTGAGTTCCAGGAACATTTTGTATGTTCGTAGAGAACTGGGAGATAAAATCCAGGTGTCTAAGTTGACGTGGACTACATTTGTCAGCTTTCTGTTGAAAGGCATAAATGAGAGGTTTCTGATCAGTGTAAATCACAAACTCTCTTCCTTCCAACATGTGCCGAAACCTTTTGACCATTGTGTATATGGCCAGGCGTTCTCGGTCGTAAGTAGACCAGTTCTTTTGGGATGCAGACAATTTCATGGATAAGAAAGCAAGTGGTTGCCAGACATTGTCATGAAATTGTGCTAATGCACCACCGACAGCAAAATCTGAAGCATCAACCCAAATGCTAAGAGGTGCATTTGGCATGGGGTGATGTAACAGAGTAGCATGTGCTAGGGCTTGCTTCACCAGTTCAAAAGCTGTAGTAGCTTCGTCTGTCCATTCTAGCGCTTCTTCAAGCTTGATTTTGACCTTCCGCTTTGGACGTTTTTTATTTCTGATGCCTTTTAAAAATTTTACTAAAGGTGCAAGGATATGGGCAGCCTGTCTAATGAAACGTCTGTAGTAATTCAGCATTCCAAGAAAACGACGGAATTGAGTGATGGTGGTTGGTTTAGGAAATTTTAAGATTGCTTCTACTCTATCCTCTAAAGGCTTAATTCCAGAACTGCAAACTTGAAAACCAAGGAAATTTAAGGTGGGTACTCCAAAAGTACATTTAGAAGGGTTTATAGGGGCTGAGGTAGCCCAGTGGTTAAGGTATCCAACCATGGCAGGCATGTCATGAGTTCGATCCCAGTACCACTAAAGACCCGCCGTGTAGGGCAGCGATGCACGTTAAATCTGTCGAGAGCTGAAACGTCCTCCCGTTGGTGTGGTGTGGTAGTTAGGAGAGGGGGTGCCAGCTCAGGTGTCGTCCACGTCACTTGACCATGGTTCAAAATTACGTGGTCCGTCGCCAAAAGCCCTCGTGTAGCTGAACAGTGCGACGTTAATATTAACTCAACTCAACTCAGAAGGGTTTATAGAGAGTCCATATTGATCCAACCGTTGAAAAAGCAACCGAAGATGTTGGATATGCTCGGCTTCAGATGATGATGCAACTAAAATATCATCAATAAAAGCATAAACAAAATTTAATCCCCTTAAAACCTCATCAACAAAGCGTTGAAAAGTAGAGGCAGCATTACAAAGGCCGAATTGCATTCGAGTTCTCTCATACAATCCGAATGGGGTTATTATTGCAGTTTTATGTATATCCTCTTCTCATTTATAGGAATTTGATGATAGGCTTTAACTAAATCTATGTGTGAAAAAATATTTTTTCCATGCAGCTCTGAAGTGAAATCTAAAATGTTTGGAATAGAATATTTATCTTTTTTAGTTTGGGCGTTTAATGCACGATAGTCACCCACTGGTCTCCAATCATTAGAATCTTTTTTAGGTACTATGTGAAGAGGTGATGCGTAATTACTTTTAGATGGTCTAACATGACCTAAATTTAACATGTGCTGGAATTCAGATTTGGCAATTTTTAAATGATCGGGAGCTAAACGTCTTGCCTTAGCAAAAACAGGTGGACCAGATGTCTCGATAAAATGCTTAATATTATGCTTAACCTCTTGTGAGAAAGAAGGCGGTTTGACAATTTCTGGGAATTCCCTCAAAACACCATGAAAAATGCTTTCACCAGAAACGAGTTTAATGGAATGCACTTCAGGAGAAACGAGTTTACAATTTGTACTAATTTTAGTTGCATTATCGAGTAATTTTCTATTGCGAAGGTCAGGTAAAATATTAAAATTGTACAAAAAATCAGCTCCAATGATTGGTACAGAATCAGAAGCTATTAAGAAAGGCTATCTAAATACCCTTCGCAGATTTAAATCGAGGGTTAAAAGTCTCTTACCGTAAACGTTGATAGGAGATGTATTAGCGGCTGACAGTTGCTGAATACTGTTGCCTTTCCTTTTCTCGGAAAGTGAAGCTGGGAGAACACTGACGTCAGATCCGGTATCGATGAGGAAAGCGGTATTGGATGATTTGTCTTTAATGAAAAGGCGACGTGAAATATGTGGCTGTGAGAAGGTAGTCGCATTTACTCCTAGCTGGATTCGTTTTTTTTTCTTTATAGCTGCAGGGTGGAATGCATTTCTTAGCTCGTTCTTGAAACTTTTTGTGATACCAACAACAAGATTCCCTGGAACGTGAAAATGATCGATTTCGTGGGCGATAACTATTTCTTCGTTCTGGAGTTCTTCTTTCTTTCATTGTAAGATCGTCTATCCTTTTATGCAGTCTCTCGATTTCTTGGAGGATATGATTTTCGCTGGATGAAGCGGTGGCGTTTGTTGAAAGTGAAACGGTGGGAGTGCTCACTTCGAGGATTCTGTCGGCGACTTCTGCGGCTTTCTCGACGGTTATTGGCGTGATGGATGCCAAGATAGTTTGCACTGCGGTCGGTAGCTGCTGAAGAAAAACTTCCAACATAAGCTCCTTCGGAACGTTGTGCGAAGCTGCACGCCTATTCATTGTCCTGAGGAGTTCTGAAGGCTTCCTGTCTCCTAGATCTTCGCCGGTTAACAGCTTCCGAATTTCTTGTTGGGACAACTCGCCGGTTCGCTGGATCAGTTGAGCTTTAATGGCGCCGTAGGGATCCGTTTCATCAGGAGTTATTATTAAATCCTTTACAATTGCGGCGGCTTTCGGTGGCAGGTTTGATACAATATAATTAAATTTTGTGAAAGTGTCCGTAATCGCCTTCGATACTCCAAGGGCAAAAGTTCTTTCGCACGTGCAGAACCAGAGTCGAGGGTCATTGAAATTAAACGGAGGAATTTTAACTGCAGTGATTTCAGCCATTTCTTCAGTAAAATAAATATTCAGTCAAATAAAGGTTGATTTTCGTGAATTGTTCGGGTCACCAATGTAGGAAATAGGAGAGTTATTATACGAGGCGATGCATTTAGATGTAAAACTCAGTTTATTCTTCTAGTTCTATCATCTGCTCTCGGAGGGATACGTGCGCTGCCAAGGAAGTCTGAGTCCGAAAAAGAGAGGGAACGAAAGCACGGGGTCGCTTTTGTAGAAAATCTAACGCATGCGCAGATTGCATCCAAGGTGCTTGCGCGAGTAAGCACTGCCCGCAATTGCTCTAGATCCTGCGCACGCACAGATCGTAATGAAAAACTTATGAGGAGTTGATAAACTCTACACTGACCATTACAATGCACTTAACAGAATCTGGCATTTTATCCAGCCATAGTGTGCGCAACGCCTTTTCCGAGACATCGGTACCAGCGAGGGTGCGCATTTTTCTTAGCAGTTGACTAGGCAACATGTCACCTAACTCAAAATCCGACAAATCCTGAACTGCGCTTCGACCTGATAAAACCATATCTCAGGTTTGTCGAACCAGAACGGCGGTATTTTGATGCTGACACCGCTTGCTTCGAACTTTTCAGCTTCTGTCATATTGAATAATCCAGTTAACAGTCAATAAATCCAGGGTCACCAGTTATTAGGTGCTTGTTTCATAGCACTCTTAATAAATACTCAATAGTGTTGAGTTTTCATTAAATTCATTATTCAGACTTTATCAATATCTACTGGATACTTTATTCTGCGTGTTCATTCAACACCGTCAGCAAAGCTATCTCTACACGTTGTACAGAAAATGCCACGTTTTCAGTATTTAATACAGTTATGTTGCAGTTAAGCATATATACACTGCTGGACAATTGCTAAGAACGGATCTCAAATTGCTATGTAGCATAACATTATGCGAGATATGAGGGCTAGTAGGATAAAATATAGTTGCCACACTGTTCAGACATTAGAATAAAGAATATTTATTGTTCTGGAAAGTACAAAAGCTGTAAAACATCTGAAAGAAAAAAAAAATGTTCATTTGATCTGCGTACGGAGAAATGGAACAATGCATCTAAAAGTCAGCAGGCACCTTAAAGAAAGGTACCAGTACGGGATATGTCCACCGTGGAGTGTTATGCAACATTCCACACGTCGTACCATACTTTGCACAACATTATCGAGCAGCTGTTGAGGCAATTTATCCCATTCCTCTGTGAGTGCACGGATGAAGGTGTTCTTGTTTGTCTGAGGATAGTTTTGACCAGCAACTTGCCTCCCCAAAGCATCCCACACATTTTCAATGGGGTTTAAATCTGGAGAACGCGCTGGCCATACGAGACGTTGAATACCCTCGCTGTCTAGACAATCCTGAACAGCGAGTATTCGATGACATGTTGCGTTGTCGTCCATAAAAACAAATTTATCACCGACAGCACCACGGAATAGACGAACATGAGGAAGTAGAACTCCATCAATGTATCGTTGGCCCGTCATAGTCCCATTTGCAACCACATTGTAGGCGCGTGCGGCCATTGATCATGATGCCGGCCCACACCATGATACTGCATGTCGGATATCGGTCCTTTTCCTGGATATTTTCTGGACGACAAGCAGTACCACTCGCGCCAGATCAGTTGGCGTCTACAATCCGATGACAGACTGAACCTACTCTCATCTGAGAATAGTACACATGCCCAGTCCTGTTCAGTCCAATTGTGATGCTCACGACACCATTGCAAACGGGCAGTACGGTACTGTCTGGTCAATGGGACACACACAACAGGTCTGCGTGCGTATATTCCTCCTCCCGTCAAACGTCTGGCAACAGTTTTTTGGGAGATCTGCTTTCCAGAGGCAGCAAGAAACTGATTTGCCACCTGCTGAGCTGTGGTGTGCCTGTTCCTTTTTGCTGATAGGACGATATATCTGTCTTCTGCAGGCGTCGTACTTCTAACACGACTTCCCCCGTGCCGTCTACTACACATTCCAGTAGTTTTAAATGACTTCCACAGCCGTGAAACAACGCTGAGAGCGATGTCTTCTCCCTGGCAACATCTGTTATTTTTCGCCCTTCTTCGATCTTTCCAATCATCCGGCCATGCATAAAATCATCTATGTGATGTCGGGACGACATGGCAAAAATTTTAAGTTCGTCTATTAAATCTTTCTTGTAAAACATTGACTTGAAACAACAACTGTCCACACGCGTCAAAACCTTTAAATCTCTTATGAACGCTATCACGTGATGAACAGAAGTGGAAAAAAAATTTGCATACTCATACTTCTTCTTACTAATATCCCGCACTTATTCTAATTTTCCACATTTTGCTTCCTTTCATTTTGTGGTTGCTATGGATGATAGTGTTAGCCGTCCTTAGCAATTGTCCAGCAGTGTATAATCGATACAAGTACACAAGTAAAAATATAAAAACTGAAATATAAATTATGAGGATCATTTTAAAAATTAACAGAAATAAGTGCATTTATATAAAATAAGTTTAACAATTATTATTTAAGTTTAACATTTATTTGAATAAAATTAAGGGCAGTCGGAAACCTCTATACCGACAATGTTAAATTGGCTGTTTTCGAGGTACATTTTCTCAAAATCTGTTATATGTACATGCTTGAAATTTTTCATATAATTAAAATACACATTTCTCATTATACTCAAATGAGCTTTTAGCTAATTTTGAATTTTTTCATAATTTATAAAATATTTTATCAAACATAGTTTACGTTAACCCGTTTTTCACATAAAAAAATTTGTAAAAAATAAATTTTGGGGTTTTTTACAAAAAGCTCATTTCAATATATATTAGCCATCATTATAAATATATCATAAAAAATTTACATACCTGTGAACAGTAGTTTCTAAGAAAAGGAACATCGAACATCATAAATTGACATTTTGAGAAAAATTGATTTTAACGTATAATTACTTTTTAGTTAAAACATGCCAGCTCCATATTCTAAATCATCAGCATTTTTTAGTAGCTCATCATCTTCTTTCTTCCTTTTAAGTCTTTTTTCCTTCCTAACTTCCTTTGTTTTTTGTAAACAATAGTATTTTGCTCGTAACAGCCTCTGTTTGTCGAGGCACTCCATCGCCTGTACCGTGTAATCACCAGGCTCAATACACATTTTCTCAAAATTTCTAGTTTTGATACATTCCCCATATTAAATGAGGAAACTGCATCATATGTACCCAGTGACAAAACTTCTAATTGTACAAATGTTTTCTTCGGTACACGAGACCATATTACATTATTTACACTTTCGTTAGGATTTTCCGTACCTCCATGTAAACACTTTTTTAGCAATTCTGGATTAGCTAAATCCCTAAAAACAGGTCGCATGGCCTCCACAACATCCACAGGTAAACTATTTTTGTGATGATAAGTCTCCCCAAGCAATTCTGCTTTTTAAATTTGCACCACGTATCTGAATCAGAGGGACAAAATCCATGCTGAGGTTTTTCATCGGTTGATAGCTTGTGTAAAAATATTGCCCATATGGCTTGTTGCATGTCCTTCACGCTAGACAAATTTCTGCGGATAGCTAGACCATAATATGCTTGCAGACGGTCGATTTCTGCCTCTGTCAATCTATTTCTTCCGCATAAAGGCTTTCTGTCAGAAAGTTTTTGACCTCTCATCTTAGTTTTCAAGCGTCGAAGACGTGTCCCCATTCTTTTCATAACATGACCTATGCATTCTAATTTCTCGACAGAGCAATGGTCACCATATACTTTGTTCTCGACAATAGAAGTAAACGCTTTGGAGTCCCCATCTCCTAAATATTTTTTGTACCGAACATTGTAGAGAGACTGGGAACGCTGAAAAATGGATAGAGCTCCAGCTACTTCCATCTTACCGCTGTAGCCTTCAAAATTTCTCTTACAATTTTGAAGATGCTTGGTTTTGTTCGGACAAATACAATGTTTTGAAAAAACTTCGACATCTATAACTTTGCTGGTATCAACACTTGTGACTGTCACCAAGCCATTCTTCGAAGAAAAACCACGCTTCTGCCAGCTACCATCAACAGCAACAGCAAGGTCCCTTTTTCCATCATTTTCATCAACGGCTTCACGAACAGCTTCTGCCATACTGTGTTCACAGGTTTCTCTTGTTGCCTGCAGTAAAATGTGGTTGTACTTTGAGAATTTTGTGGGTGGCGGGGGAAGATTCATGATACCGCAAAACATCCTAGCAGACTCAGCACCTCTTTACCTATGCATCGCATAGCATACACTAGCCGGGTATTCAGTTTGTAATTCTCAGAACTATCGCATTTCTTGGAGTTAAAAAAAGTATAGTTATATTTACAAGAAGGACATTTTAAGTGAAACTTCACAGCTTCACCACAGTTACTTTCACTGAGGTGCAACATGAGTCCTGTTTTTTCACACTTTATACATTTTACAGCTTCAAAAAACACACAAGCTAAAAGGTTAATGTCCACAATAACATTTCTGAAACCAGAAAAAGCCTCATCCGAATATGAAATATCCATGTTTACAATTTTTCTCTCACTGGCAGATGGTTCAGTTTCATTAGTACAAAGCTTTGCACCATCAGCACAATTTTTTTCATCAGCAGAGTTCTTTGGAACAGTAGAATTGCTTTCACCACAACCATCATTACTTTTATTACATCTTCCTTTATTAAAAACTCCTCTTCGTTTCTTAAATACTTTAGTCGATGCTCTAGGCATGGTAAAGTCGATATATTATAGCAATTTTTTTGAAAGTTTAAGCTGAATAATGTTAAAGAATACTTGCGAGTTCAAAAATTACAACGCAGTTTTGAAAGTGTAAACAAACACTGATTTGACCGTTAAAAATACAGTGAAGTTTCAAATGGGTTAGGAAATAAAATAATAAAAGGCTCAATTTATACAATAAGATAAATGTTTTGATTTATACCAGACGCTCAACTTTTAAGCCAAAACAAAAAAACTTTGTTTACTTTTACGCTTGTCAAATGGGCGTGGCCCAGTTTCAACGATTATTTAAAAATAGGTTTTTAGGGCTTCTACTTACCCTAGAGGTTAAAGTAGAAAGGTTAGAAAGGTTTTTAGAAAGGTTAAAATCTGTACTATGTGGAAATGTAAAAATCTCAAATTGTCAAAAAAATCAAATTTTACCTTTCCGACTGCCCTTAATTGAAACTATCTTGCACCATACCACGTTTCGCCAATTCGTAAACAGTTGACAGGTGCAGCCATCTAGTGAGAGAAAATCTCTACAAAAACTGTTCTTTACATACCTCCACCTCATCTTTATCAACTGAATCATGCTGAGCTCCTATAACTTCGTATAAATTTGCTGGACTCTCAACTGAAGTTCATCCATCAGTTCCTTTACCTGAATCGGCATCCAATAGCGAACCTTCTAATATATGTGAAATCCCACAGGCTGTAAAACAGAAGAAAATGCGCAAAAGTACAAAAACCAGAAATAGAAATAAAAATGTCTCCACATAAGTCGAATAAAATCTACGTAGATTATACCTCAGAAGACTAGGACATGATTGTGTACGATATGGAGGAGGATGACTCGCATTTCATGACGCCAAACAAATATAAAAAAAAATTATTAAAAATGACCGAGATCTTTGCTTTTAACACAGTATTAGAAATGACTTTTTATTAATACATACGAACTTGGTGGAAGAGTTTCCCCACCAGTGTTTGCTTTAAAATCTGTTTGGATTGTATTTTTTATGTATATTTCCATTTTTACCTTTTTAAACTAGAATTTACTTAATTTTCCTATTAATTTTATACTTATAATGTTTTAAACGAATGTGTAGCGCAGTAGGGCCGAATTCGGCTCTTGCGCCATAAAACCCCAATATCACTCACTCACTCCACCATTTTTTTCTGACTCTTACTTCATGTTGCTCTAAATCTGTGACGTAGCCAGATTTAACAGACGACAGCCACATTTGAATGATACTCGCTCTGTCTGGCGTTTTGGCACATTTTGAAGTGTCAGAAAAGCCCGGTTATAGAAGACTTCCCGCCCCCTCGCCACCCCCTCAGGGGGCTCACCTTCTTTAGGTGAGTACGGGTTTCACGCTCCCGAGGCGCCCTAGTGATCTTTTCCTTCTCCCTAGGGGTTTACTGTCTTTGGTAAACACGGGCTTCACGAACCCGGGGAACCCTAGTGATCTTTCTCTATTTTCGGCCCTTTTTCTTGCCATTCCAATTTCCCTTTTCTTCTTTTCATGCACCTCAGGGGCTCACTTTCGGGTGAGTACGGGAGGCCACGTCCCCGAGGTACCCGAGTGAATTTTGAAAAGAAAAAAAAAACCCAAAAAATATTTGCTTAGTTAGTGTTTAAGTTACAGCTCAATATTTAACGTTATATTTAGTTCAGTTAGGGGTTGTTTTGTGGTTAATTTTATTTTGGATATTTTGAGTTTAATTGTTTCTACTATTTTAATTTTGGTTTATTTCTTTGGGGTATTTGAAAAGTAAAATTCTTTTGTTTTAAATTACGAAATGTTAAGACTGGGTTTTTAGTCTGACCCGCATGTTTGCCGTGTGCGGCGACCCGTACCGGGGGAAAGTGGAGTCTGGGGTTCCTGTTGCGTGCCCTTTGGCCCATGCTTCTCCGTAGACGGGAGGCAGGAGTGAGCCCGCTCCTGTCAATCGGCTGGTGATTAGTTCTGCGGATTCCAATACGGGTTCTTTTGGAATACCAAAGACGGTTGCTTTAGGGTTAGTGTTGCAGTTAGGGGTGCCCTGGGTGAACTGGCGGATCACATCCCGAACCTGTAATACTATTCTCCAGTACCACCTCTGAGGTAAGTGCCGTGCCTGACGCATGTCAGATGACCGGCGGGCTGCCTCCCCTTGTTGGGCTCCATGGTGGGTGGAGGCGTACTGGGATGAACACAAAAAACACTCATGGAACCCAGCAGTAATTCTCCTTCAGTGGAGCACCGTAACGTAGAATTTTCTGATTCGTTTCGCTATTTTATACTAAAAACTTCTGCTACTTTTACTAATGTTTCACTTTTCCTAATTGAGAAAGCTATAACTGGCAGTATAGGGGAAGTCAAGTCGATTCGTAAGATGCGCTCTGGGGACTTGTTCCTCGAAGTGTCATCTTCGAATCAAGCGACAGCCCTTATAAAACTACAGAAGCTTGCTCATTTGGACATTACCGTGGCTCCTCATAGTAATTTAAATTTTTCGCGTGGCGTAATTTCGCCAGCGGATTTCTTAAACGTGTCAACTGAGGAAATCAAGGAAAATATGAAGGCCCAAAGTCTGTGATGTCAGGCGTATCACGATAAGGCGAGATGGACAGGTGCTGAACACAAAGCACCTCATCCTGACCTTTTCTACACCTGACCTCCCACAGACCGTTAAAATGGCCTACATCCGATGCCCAGTTCGACCGTACATCCCAAATCCGCTGCGCTGCTTTCAGTGCCAACGATACGGCCACTCGAAGAACGTCTGTCGGGGCCAGCCTACCTGCCCTCGTTGTGGGGAATCAGGCCACGACAGCGCAGATTGTAAAAAGAAGGAGCAGTATTTAAACTGTAAAGGTGAGCATCCGGCGTATTCACGCTCCTGTCCTACTTGGATTACGGAAAAAGAGATCACAGCTGTCAAAATAAAAGAAAAAATTTCCTACCCAGAGGCACGACGCGTTGTTTTGTCACGCACGCCGGTCTCTGGTAAGAGTTATGCTTGTGCCACCCGCAAGAGCACAACGGATAAGTGTATCCAATGTGACTCTAAAAAAGATAACAGCTCGGATTCAACAACACCCACTGAACAAGAGGTGATTGTTCCATCAAAAAACAATTCACCCCCTCGAACGAAGGTGATTGCTAAGCCTATTAGCAAATCACCACCTCCGGTGAAAAAAAAAATAATTCAAAGGACAGAGAGCGATTCGCCGAGAAAACCAAAGAGCCGAAGGGCTCGTCAAAGGGATCTTAGACCACATTTAACTAGGATCCCAAAAAAATTATCCAGAGACTTCCACAGAAAAATAGAGGACGATACTTTGACCGGTGATTGTTCCGAAGAAGATGAAGATCTCATGGATATTCAATCGGGACCTTCGACTTCTAGCTCCAGAGGAGGAGCGAGTGCGGCACAATAATGACCTCCTTCATTTCCTGGAACTGCCGTGGTTTGAGGACTAGACTCGATGATCTCAAATCCATCATATCCACGTACCAGCCCGCATGTGTTGCTCTCCAGGAGACTTTTCTGAAGAGAACCATGACAATGCGAGTACGTGGTTATAATTGTGTACGGCGGGATGTCGATGGCGATACATCTCCAAACGGAGGTGTATGCCTTTTTACGTCCCATCTGTATCCCAGTCATATCGTCACACTGCACACATCGTTACTGGCTGTGGCTGTACGGATTCACATCCATTCTTTAGTCAAAGTCTGCTGTGTTTATTTACCACCTAACGATGTTGTGCCACAAGTGGATTTGAATCAATTAGTCAGCCAATTGCCAGCTCCATTTATTTTGCTCGGTGACTTTAATGGACACAGCCCTCTGTGGGGGCATGATGATACTAATTCTCGCGGGCGACAGATCGAACAGTTGATTTCTGATCACTGTCTCTGTCTGCTGAACAACAACGAGAAAACTTATTTCCATGCTCCCACGAGGACATTTCACTCCCTCGATCTAGCCATCTGTTCGCCAGCTCTGCTACCGATGTTGAATTTCGAGGTTGCAAACGATCTGCACAACAGCGATCATTTCCCTCTCCTAGTCTCGCATGTTAATGGTGTGGGGACACGTTTTCGTCCCCCCACTTATCATTTTCATCGCGCAGACTGGGATAAATTCACACGGTTAGCGATTATCTCAGGCACAATGGTTCAGAACAGGGCAGTTGATGAAGCAGTCTTCAATGTCACTGAAGCTATTCGGAATGCTGCTGATGCAGCCATTCCCAAAACATCCAATTCCCCTCGAAAGCTGTGCAAACCATGGTGGAACGCTTCCTGCCAAAAAGCCAAAAAGGAACAACGGAGGGCGTGGGGTATTTTCAAGAGGTACCCCACAACTGATAATCTCATAGCGTTCAAACGTGCGAAAGCGTTAGCTCGTCGAATACGTCGTCAATGCCAGAGAGAATCTTGGATCAAGTATGTGTCTTCAATCACATCGTCAACTACCAGCCACCAGTTATGGAGATAGGTCAAAGCAGCGAATGGCCTTTATCGGGACTTTTCTATTCCGATATTGGAAACATCGACTGCTATTTACTCATCGCCTGTTGATGTGGTCAACGTGATTGGCCAAACATTTGCTAGTGTGTCCAGCTCCGATTCATATAGCCCTGCATTCCAGGCGACTAAGAATCGTTTAGAGCGGACACCTATCAACTTCAGGTGCCGACAACCTTTACAATATAACTGTGACTTTGACATGTTTGAATTGAAGAGAGCCTTATCATCGGCCCACAATACTAGTCCAGGTCCTGATGGAATATCCTATGAATTGCTTCGCCATTTGAACGAGGATTCACTAGTAAGTCTCCTTTAACTATTCAACCGAATATGGAGGGAGCAGGTGTATCCTTCTCAATGGCAAGAAGCCATAGTGATCCCCATTCTAAGACCTGGAAAAGATCCCAAGAACCCTCTCAGCTATCGACCGATAGCACTCACGAGCTGCCTTTATAAGACACTGGAACGAATGGTCAACGCTCGTTTCGTTTTTCAGCTAGAACAGCACAGATGCACTCCTCTGTTTCAGAGTGGCTTCCGTAAGGAAGGTCCACTCTCGACAATATTATCATGCTTGAAAATAAAGTTAGAAATGCATTTGTCCGGAGAAATCATCTTGTTTCTATTTTCTTTGATATCGAGAAGGCATATGACCGTACTTGGCGCTATGGGATACTCCGCACTCTTTTTAACTTTGGTCTTCGTGGAAATTTACCTATTTTCATTCAAAATTTTTTAAATGTACGCACTTTTAAAGTTCGTTTGGGTTGCAAGCTGAGGGAGTTCCTCAGAAAAGCATTCTGAGTGTCACCCTTTTTATTTGTCATATTTCACCCATCTTAAATGTTTTATCGCCCTCTATACAGGCTTCTTTTTATGTCGACGACTTGCAGATCAGTTGTGAAGGCTCAGATATGCGCATGATTGAACGACAGTTGCAAACTGCCGTCAACAACATTTTAAAATGGTGCGACACCAACGGTCATAGTATTTCTGCGAGCAAGAGTTGCTGCGTGCACTTTTGCCGCAAACGGGGTATTCATCCCGACCCCGAAATACGCATCCGTGCTGTAGAAATTCCCGTAGTTCCCAACGTACGATTCCTCGGAGTAATTTTCGACCGCCGGCTCACTTTCCTTCCGCATATTTTACAATTGCGGAAGAGGTGTAAAAAGTCTTTAAACCTCTTGAAGGTGTTGTCAAACACCTCTTGGGGGGCGGATCGAACATCATTACTCCGAGTGTATCAGGCAATCGTACTCTCTCGCATCGACTACGGATGTGTTGTATATGGAGCAGCGTGCAACTCTACTCTGAAAAAATTTGACCCTGTCCACCATATGGCATTGAGAATCTGCTCGGGTGCGTTTCGCACATCACCGGTGCAGAGTCTCTATGTTACCTGTAATCAGCTTCCTTTAGATCTTCGACGGAGGAAGCTGTCTCTTGCGTATTATTTTAAGTTCTTGTCCGTGCCTTCACATCCTCTGCAGAATGTGTATATGAGTACCAGCATGAAGAGACTTTATGATGCACGGCCGTCTAACATCCGGCCGTTTATGGATAGGATGAAGCTTCATATTTCTAAACTCGACCTACCTAACGTGCATATCCAGCAAAGGAACCTTTTCCTCTTCCAACCTTGGAATACGCCACGGTTCCATTATATCAACCCTTTTGCCACTTACAGTAAATCCACTGTAGCGCCTGTCGTCTTTCAACGCGTCTTCGCCTACCACCGCAGTCAGTATAGTAGTTATTCGACCATCTACACAGATGGTTCGAAACGTGCAGATTACGTTGGCTGAGGAGTTGTGATTGAAGATGTTATGCACGGTTATCGGCTCGACACTTCTTGCAGCATTTTCACTGCCGAAGCTGTCGCCATTTACCGTGCACTTCAATTAATCGACTCCAATATGCCCCGTAAATACTGCATCTATACTGACAGCATGAGTGTACTAGAAGAGCTTGAAAACTATGACTATCGCTGCCATCAAGTGGTTTGTAAAATACTCGACATTACGAGTCGACTCTGCAGCAAGGGTTTCGATATCGTGTTTTGCTGGCTACCAAGTCACGTAGGAATCATAGGCAACGAGCAAGCGGACAACGCGGCAAAGTCGGCAACGACCCATCTGCCGCTAGCAGTTCCGCTATCGGATATGAAGCGCGTCATCATGCATCATATTTTTAAGATCTGGCAGGAATCATGGAGTCAGCAGTTGGATAACAAACTGCACTCCGTGAAACCTGTCCTAGGAGCATGGTCTGTGATGCCAATGCGAAGAACTGATGTCAAATTGACTCGTCTTCGCATTGGTCATACTCGCTTCACTCACAGGCATTTGTTGTTTGGAGAACGCGCTTCTGAATGTCCTTCATGCAATGTCTCTTACACTGTTCATCACATTTTAATAGATTGTCCCGTTTTTCATACTCATCGCATGACCTTTTTTCATACATCTGTTTTAACCTTATCTGACTTGGTGGGGGAATCTCCCCACCAAAATCTATTTGCTTTTATAAAGAAAATTGGTTTTTTATATTTGATTTGACTTTTTAAAATGTTTTAACTTTAACTTTATTTTTATATGTGCATGCAGGCATGCACATGTATAATTATTTTTATGTACTTGTATTTTTTTATGTGTATTTTTACCATGTTTTTATAATTTTAACAAACGTGTGGCGCAGTATAGCCAATTTTGGCTCTTGCGCCATAAAACCCCACCTTCACTCACTCGCCCCCTCGCCACGCCAGCCTGGAGTCGGCTTTCATGCCCTGTGAAAAGTGTAAAATGAGCTAATGCAGCTTTTCTAAGTACCCTAGGAACCCAGGACGGATTCTCGTTCAAGATTGCCCAGTGCTTGTCATTCGACATCTCCGCAACTTCCAATTAAAAATAACTCTTAATAGCAATAAAATAACTTAGGCCATATTAGAAAAAAGCCGTAAGGAAGTAAATGTTGATATCTGTGGGGGGCGAGGTTCTTTGGATCACATGGGCTCCTTTTTTTAGCATACATAAAAGGAATTAACAAACTAATTTTTAAGATTTGATTGACGTTTATTGAATGCATTATTATTAAAACAAATATCAAATAGAAGTAAATTTAAATTTCTTAGGGACAAATTTAATAAATTGCATCTGTTTTCCCCCTAGCATGATGTAGCAATTATATTTAGAAACGAAGTGAAATGAATCGTGTGTTTTCGAATCGCTTTCGCTATTGTCTTCGATTCGCTTTACCGGTGGTTGGAGAAGCACGAAATTTTATTTTTTCCAACTGTGTATTCAAGTCTGCCAATTTTTCGAATCTAAAAATGTTTTTTAAGTATCCAGAAGTCAAGCGTGAGGAAACAGCAATTGATGAATATCATGGTGTAAAGGTAATTGTATTGTTATTTAGTAGTTTAATATATGTATATATTTTACGAACCATGTAAAATATATATACTTTAGAAATGGTTTCCTGTCAAAAAAATATGTTAACACTTCCAATAATTCAAGTGTTTCCATGCATAATTATTTTTAAAAGAATTATCGGAGTATGAAGGGGTGGGGCTGTGTATCTCTAGTTTTGCTGAAGGTTTTATGTACTATTTTGTCATTTGAAGTTACCTTTTATAATGTGGCAATTGGCATTTTAATTTCTTTTCCAGATTATTTTTTTTTTCAGAAATATGTTGTTTTTTAATGTTGTACCTATATTTTGTGTTTGCATAAAAGATTTTTTTTAAAGTTTTTATTCAGATATGCATGGTATATTATAATTATGGGAAATAAAAGTTTCCTCATTAACAGAATTTTTAAAGTAATAAAAGCTTTCTGCTCATACGCGAGAAAGACCGTTGAAGAATTAAACTGTTAAAATAAAAAAGAAACGAATTATGAATGCGCTAACTTTGCCGAGATATCATTAAAACTGTTAAAATGAAAGAAATCTACTGCGCATGCTGAAAATTTCGCCAAAAAACGACTCCTTCACTGGAAAACAAATTCAGAAGGGTTATCAGATTTGGCGCATTTATCGATTTGGCGAGAAGACACTTAGCGCGGGATGCGCCCCATTCAACAAATCAACCAAATTATGTAGCTTGGCAATCGAATCCGGTTGTCAAAGACATTCATCTCTAAATGAAGTAACTTGGCGGCCGATTTCGGTCACCAAAAGAAATTTACATCCCCCCACTTATAAAGGGTGTTTTTTTTAGAGGTATCGAACTTTAAATTGCATTAAAACAACGATGCATTATTCGATTGACATGAACTATTTTTTATTCGAAAGATAATCTTGTGGCATTACATTTTAAATATGATCAAGCAAGGTGTAGATTCGTCGAATGGGCCCAAAACGAGATTGCCGTTCCCGATTTTCATAAGCGAATTTTGTTTAGCGATGAAGCGCACTTCTGGTTGAATGGCTACGTCAACAAACAAAACTGCCACATTTGGAGTGAAGCTAATCCACAAGTGTATGTCGAAACACCGTTACATCCAGAAAAACTGACTGTTTGGTGCGCTTTATGGGCTGATGGAATCCTTCTTCAAAAACGATGAAGGCCACAACGTTACAGTCAATAGTGATCGGTATAGAGCCATGGTTACTAACTTTTTCATTCCTTAATTGAGCAATCATGATGTCCAGGAGCTGTGGTTCCAACAAGATGGCACAACATGTCACACAGCTCGTGCCACAATCGTTTTATTGAAAGACACGTTTCGTGACCGCCTAATTTCACCTTTTGGACCTGTGAATTGGCCCTCAAGTCTTGTGATTTAACACCGCTAGACTATTTTCTGTGGGGCTATGTAAAGTCATTGGTCTATGCGAATAAGCCACAAACGCTTGACCATTTGGAAGACAACATTCGCCGTGTTATTGCCGATATACGGCCACAAATGTTAGAAAAAGTCATCGAAAATTGGACTACATCCAAGCCAGCCGTGGCAGTCCTATGACAGAAATCATATTTAAAATGTAATGCCACAAGATTATCTTTCGAATAAAAAAAAAGTCATGTCAATCGAATAATACATCGTTGTTTTATTGCAATTTAAAGTTCTATACCTCTAAAAAACACCCTTTACTACACTTTAACGAGCTATCAGTAATGCATAAAAATAAAAACTATTCCTTTTATGAAGTAAAAGGAAACTGTAAATTAAAATATTAAATAGAAAAAGGTTTTCCTGTGCTCAGAAAAGTTCTAAACGAGGGTAAATTTCTTCACACACTTCCATACATACCTCTCTGCAAAATCTTATACAATCTGTGACTGTTTACTTTGAAACATTAAGTTAACCCATTAATCTCTAAAGAAAGGAAATCAGGGTTCGACTTAAGCACCCACATATTCATCAACATCAGATTCTCGTGTATACTTGGCCTACTTTCTTTGAACCAGGTATTCTTTCTTACAGATCTTTTTATACAATGCGCATTCGCTTTCTTTTTGGCATTCTCAAATATATCATTTAAATCATTTTTAATAAAATTCGTAGCTTTCTTGCAAACTGGACATTCAGCATTTGCAGCAATCAATCTGTTTTCCATGCACCACTGTCTTACAGACACTATCCTCTTTCATTCTAAATTTAAAAAACGCTAAACATACCTTTTGGACATACTCATCAGGATAAGTCGAAGGAACAAACAAAAAAACAGGAATATCAAATAGTTACAAATTGCACTGAAAATTTCAAAAAATCCTTCATGGACAAAATCTAAATTAAAAAATAAACAATGGAATTGTTAATTTGAAAATCAAAGAACGTGACCTTATCTGCATAAGACCAAAAATCAAGGGTTACGAAACTATACAGTCTGCCAGAATGAATTCATTGTCTCGCCATGATATTTAGAGAAAAATCCCCAAATCCTTATCTGCACTTAAGCCAATTTACTTTTTGCTAATAATTGAATTACTTGTTCATAATTGAACTTGACTGCATGTTAATATCTTTTTAGGTGTATGAAACTATTTAATGTAATTTCTAATCTGCATCTTTATTTATTTTGACTGTTTAAAGTAAAACACATAGGTCTCCATTTGCAAAATTGGTGAGCTGCAAAATAAGGTGTCGTAACTATTGATATGTATTAATAGTCCAAAATTAGCAATATAATATATAAAAAAAGAACATATTGTAACAATGGAATGATTATAGTGTAAAATAGTTGGTCAGTTGGCGGAAGCCATTTTTTTTTGGCAACAAGAAGCTGTTGCCAAACTACTGATAATTGTTTCAAAAGGTTACAAAATGACATTTATTTAAAAGAAAAACAATACCAAGGAAAAGTAAAGATAATACTTTTAAGGTGTTATCAATGATGGACAAAAGGCAGAATATGAAATAAGACTGCAAACAACTTCAGCAAAGCTGATTTAGATTGACAATTTTTGCAAAATAATACAAGCATTTGTTTACATATATATATCTGTCCATAAATATATTGCAAGGATAAAGTGACATCTGAAGCATGAATATTATTAATAAGTAAACTATATTAATATAAAGTTTAAACTCTTTAGTAAGAAATACCCAATATTCCTTTTGAGACATTTAAAAGGAGAAGTTCTCCTGCAATGTAAGCCATTATTATTTTTTTTTTCAATTGAAAGAAAGGCCACACATTTATTAACCACATTTATTTGTATGTAAAGTTAATTATATTTTAGCCTACTTGGTGCAATTAAAATTGTGCCAAACAGGCCTTAGATGAAAAATAATGTATTAATCCATGATGCCTATCTAGCAGTAAAAAAATAGGCTGTAAAGAATTAAAAAATGATTAAAATTTGGTAACTGTGTAGTTACTACCATTTTTAAAAAGATTTCAAAAGTGAAATAATGATATGCTCTTACAATTTCCATGGGTACTTTTCCATTTCTCTAGTGCAAGCCTTATTGGTGACAACACACAAAAAAATGTTAGTTCTCGTTGGTTTCTTATGTATTATAAAAAAGACGTTACTGATAAAAAAAGAGACTGACTTGTTTTGAAAATGTAGTGGTAAAAGATTACCAGCAGGAATATTCTGTTTGGCGTCAGTTGTATCATTTTCGGCGACTTAATCACTTTCGCCGGTGAAACTGAAAAGTATCTTACCATAAAAATGGCACTGAAAAGTGCGAGTACTAGGATAAAAAAAAATGGAATGTGAGGAATTTCTAAGTGCTACAAGAATTTCAAAAACAAGTGATGTAATAAAAAAAAAATTTTATTGATCCTGAAAGAATTAATGGTACTTTATATTATTGCAACCTATTGACGACATTGTATGAAACACCTCGTAATAGCCAATTCAGCATGTATGACACATGCGAAATTGCAGTTGCCAACTTCGTGAGTTATCTTGAATGTTGGCTATTGTTGCAATAACATGCAAGTACCAAATTAAGTATTGAGATAAATAAAAGTGATTTTAATGTGGAATATGAAGTTCTTAGGAAATCATTTCTTAAAAGTAAAACAATAGAAATTCACAATAAGCTATCATTTAAAAAATAATTCTGCCTGTGTGGTAAATTAATCTTGACAGTATAACAACATAGCTTTTCCTTAAAATGGGGGTTCAAAGCCAGATTGTTAAAAGTGGTTCTTGCATATTAGCATCACTGTAGGTGTGCATCCAAATTTGTGACTCATGGATTGTGCCATATCAAAACAAAAATTCTTGCAAATAAAATATTTGGGTGGAAAACCCAATCAATTAGATTTTGGTCGAAAATGGCCTGATTTGTAAGGTGCAAATTTGGCCGTGGTGACACTAATATGCAAGCTCCAAACAAGCTGTGGTACCATTTACTTATTGTATTTCTGTTAAATAATTCATATTTTTGTATTACCTTTCAAATGAAAAATGTATCATTTTTCATAAACTTTAAGCACTGCTGTTTTTGTAATTATCCATAGGTTCCAGATCCATACCAATGGTTGGAGGATCCAGATTCAGAAGAAACCAAGAAATTTGTTAGTTTAGAAAATGATTTGTCTATTCCTTACTTGGCAAGTTGTGAAGTCAGGGAAAAAATAAATAAGAGGCAAGTTCATTTTTAAAAAAAATTGAATAGATTATGCTGCTATAGAGAATATATTTAGTATATTGAATCTTTTTATGTTCAAGTTATTATAATCCACTAAAGCTTAATTATGTGTCCAGAAAATTTAATAGGATTTTTTTAAGTTAAAACTGATAAATTGTTATTATTTTCATGGAATAGTTTTATTTATGTTTAGATACTTCTAAAGTATATAAACAATTGTTTCGTTTTATACAAATTGTATCTGAACTTTTGAATTTCTTAATAATAAGAAAAACTAAATTTTTTAATTTAACTTTCAATTTAAATTTTCTAAAAATAAGTTCTAGTAGTAAAGTAATTTCTAGAAAAGAATTTTAAAAGAAATTCTTAAATGTCCATTTTGCTTACAAATTTTATCCTCATTTTATCAATTCTGTATTTGAAAACTTTTTAGAATTCTGTCTCAAAAATATATTCAGATTTAATAATTATACATTATAGGCTAAATTTTGAAAATTAATTGCTTAATTTAAAAAAAAAATATTTTCTTAAATTTATTAGTATTTTTTTTTGTTTAGTTACTGCAGTTGTTAATTATATTTAAAGGCTTTGGAAATTAAAGTTTTCGTGAAAATATTTACCATTTTTTATTATATCCTAGTCCGTCTCTTAGCTCCAATTTTTACTTACAGCTTTAAAGTAATACTGATAAGAATTGAATGCTTGTCATTTTGGCAACATAACGATATGGTGGTATTAGAGTTAGCTTATATGTACCATCTTATATTGTTGCCCATCCAGTATAGTGGTTAGCAACGCTGACTGCTGTGCCATAGAGCCTGGGTTCGAATCCCAGCGAAGACATGGATGGTTGTAAATGTACAGTGCCTTCGCAGCAGGGGTATACTCTTAACAGCCTTCGAGCCACAAGTCCTCTCGTGAGGTTGGTAGCCGGGGATGAGAGGTGGGAGGACCCTGATCCTTCCCCAGGGTGTTCACCCTCAAAATTGGGGGGCGAGCTAAATCGCTCTGTCACCTGTATGGTGCTCAAGGCTACAGCGAACGACAGGCGTACATCTAGCCCCTTGCTGTGATGAATTTTGTGGACCTCAATCTGACTATGTCAGACAGATGTCATTAGCAGCAACAACAACCATCTTATATTAAAAACATTTTTTTATATTCATGTTTTGTCTTAACTTTTTTAAACATGTATCTTCGGAACTAATTTGATATCGGGGGTAATTGCGCCAAACGCTGATAGGCGCAATGTTATGGCGCCAATATAAAGTACCCTTAATTTCTATTGTGTAGTGATTTGTGTTTCTTACTGTTTGATCACTACACCCAGGATAGCTCAATAACACACACCTCACACATGGACTGTAAAACACTCTCTATTTTTATTCACCTAAAAACATAGTAACTGGAGATACACAGACAGCGCCGTCTGGCGCACGGTTTTTGCGACAAGCATGAACATTCTCCCCCGCGTTGACATGTAATACATTCAACAATAACACAAATTACAATAAAACATTAAACGAGAAAATACTATAGGATTACGTAAAACAAATTAAGGTACATATAAAAATTCTAATACACAATATTCAGAGACAAAATTCAAACTGGCATAGGTAAAAGACAAACTCTTCAAATGGCTCTTTTATATTCTCCAAATTGTGTTTTTACTTTTACAACCCTTATTAGTGCATCACTGCCACTATAAATCTCAGTGATTCTCCCTAAAGGCCATTTAAAGGTTGGCATATTGTCTTCAATGAGAACTACCAAATCACCCATGTTAACATTTTGTTTTTTAAATTGCCATTTATTGCGTTGTTGTAATTCACTAAGATAGCATCTGTGCCACTTATTCCAAATTAGTTGTACTAGTCTGGTTATCCGTTGCCATTTTTAAGGGCATTCTCTTTTAATTCAATTAAATTGGGCTCGACTACTGAAGTCATAGACCTCCCTATCAAAAAGTGGGCTGGAGTTAAAGCGTTCAAGTCATCCGAATTGCTCGATAAAGGGCACAGTGGCCTGGAATTTAAAATTCTCTCTATTTGGATACAAACAGTTAAAAATTCCTCATAGGTTAAATTTGAGCCACTGACAACTCCCCTAAGATGGTACTTTATTGACTTAACCGAAGCTTCCCAAAGACCACACACACACACCAAAGGATGGCGCCTAGGTGGTATAAACTTCCATTCTATACCCTCAGCAGATAAGAAACCTGCTAAATTATCATCTGAATCCTCAATAAGTTTTAGAAATATCTTGAGCTCTTTATTGGCACCTACAAATGTTTTCCCATTATCGGAATACAATTTAGCACATTTACCTCTGCGACTAAAAAATCTTTTAATGTAGCAATAAAAGCATCAGATGTAAGATCTGACACAATTTCTATGTGAATCGCTTTAGACACAAAACATACAAATACACAAATATAAATTTTATGCAAAATTCCTTTTCTTTGATTTTTGTACCTGATCATGAATGGGCCACAAAAATCCACACCAGAACAGTTGAACGGGTAATCTGGGACTACTCTATCACGGGGTAGATTACCCATTAGAGCTGAGAGGTGACAAGGGTCGGCTTTTAAAACAGACAAGGCACTCATGCACTACTTTTCTGCATAATGAACGACCATGTAATGGCCAGAACTTTTCCCTTACATAGTGTAGAAGAGAAGAAGCACCAGTATGCAGATTCTTTCTATGG
The DNA here is from genome assembly GCA_019973935.1 of Trichonephila clavipes. NCBI lineage: Eukaryota > Metazoa > Arthropoda > Arachnida > Araneae > Nephilidae > Trichonephila > Trichonephila clavipes. Next base: position 71,715 of record BMAU01019472.1, read on the forward strand.
AAGTGGACAATTATTTGAACAGTTAAATTATGATTTCCTGGTAAAATTGCAGGATGTTTATTAACATAAGGTAAATCTGAATTACTCAGCCGGCCTCCAACTCTCAATAATCCATCGCTGTCTATAAAGGGGTTTAAATTTCTAAGTTTACTATTAGGTGAGACAACTCCTTTACTTTGTAAGCTCTTAATTTCAGCCAAGAAAACCTGTTCTTGGACCATTCTGATCAGTTTAGTTTCTGCTTGGTCTATATCTGTAGCAGAAAGGGGACCACTCAATGTTAGTTTGCATTTGTTTACATTATTACTAAATCTTAACACATAACTAAATATACGAACAATTTTCATATAACTATTACTTTTACGTAACAAAGTAGATAAAATAGAAGATACACAATTAGTTGAAACACAAACACTAGATGTAATTATATCAGAACTCGAACCAGTTTTCAGTTCCTTAGAATACTCGCATTCCTTAACTGGTGACAAACTTGTTTCTTCACTTGACAACTTACCTTTTTCAAGGAATTGTGGACCATGCCACCATAACCTTACATTTGGAAGGTCACAAGGGCGCAATCCCCGAGACACAAGATCTGCTGGGTTGAGAACAGATGGCACATGGTTCCACTGGAATCCTTCAGTCAATTCTTGCACCTTGGCGACACGATTGGCAGGTGTATTTAACCATGCCAATGCAATAGTTGAATCCGTATGTAGCACAATATCACTTATGTTTAACCTCAAGGTGGAACGTATTTTCTTGACGAGTTGAGCTAATAAAACACAGGCACAAAGCTCGAGTCGAGGTATGGAAATAACTCGAATTGGTGCAACACGAGATTTGCTGGCAAGAATGCTCACTTTGGCAACACCGTTGTGAAGAAAACACTGTAGGTAAACAACAGCTCCGTAGGCCGCTTCAGATGCATCCGCAAATCCTTGGAGAACGATTCTAACATTATTATCAGCCATAATAAATCTGTTGATTTTCACTTCCTCGATACATTTTAATGTTGTCACAAATTCTCTCCACTCGTTGGCAATTGAATTAGGTAACACATCATCCCAATCCAGTTTACATTGCCATAATTGCTGCAGAAACACCTTTGCTTTCGCAATCACTGGGCCTAAGAAACCCAAAGGGTCGTATAGCTTAGCAATTACACTTAAAACTTCACGTTTTGTATATATATATTTAGCTGAAACAGATACCTTAAACATGAAACAATCTTCAAATGGCTTCCAACTAATTCCCAATGTCTTCACAGATAAGTCAATGTCAGTAGAAAATGAATGCTCGATGTCTGATGACAATGAACTATTTAATAACTCAGGAGAATTAGATGACCACTTATGAAGGTTCATTCCACAAGATTGCAGGGCGTCTTTCAGTTGCGATTGTAATTGTTGAGCAGTCTCCAAATCCGGCACTCCGCTCACAATATCATTCATGTAGGTATCATATAACAGGGTTTCAGAAGCTAAAGGAAATCTCGATTTTTCATCCTTCGCCAACTGCTGCAGGGTTCTTATGGCGAGGAAGGGTACGTTGGACAGCCCATAAGTGACAGTCTTTAGTCGGTACGTTAAAATTTCTGCATCTGGTCCATGTTTCCATATAATGCGTTGCAAATCCTGCTGATCAGGATTTATTAATATTTGCCTGTACATCTTTTGGATGTCAGTCGTAAAAGCAAATTTGTGTCTTCTAAAACGAGATATTGTCTCAAACACATCTTCCTTCACTTCACCTTTCAAGAAAATGTCATTAAGGCTTATGCCTGTTGTGGTGGGGGATGAACCGTTAAAGACGATTCTTAGTTTAGTAGTTAGTTTTTCAGTGCGTAATACACCATGGTGGGGTATGTAGTAATGTGTGGTTGACTCAACTACCCTTTCCAAATGACCTAACTCCTCATACTCCTTCAAAAATTCCGCATACAACGATGAATAACTAGAATCCCTAGATAACCGTTTCCACAATGAATTAAGTCGCCTAATAGCAATATCTTTGGAGTTTCCTAAACAAGACGGATCTTTATTTAATGCCATCGATACTACATACCTACCCTCACAATTCCTCCTATGAGTGCACACAAAATGATCCTCACACAAGGACACCTCTGTATCAACCTTAGGCTCTATGTGAACACCCTCAATTTTCCAGAATTTTTTCAGTGTTTTGTTTAAATCGTCATCAACAATTAATCCGCAATGAACGCGATTCTCTGTAACTTGATCTACACTTCCACTTACAACATAACCGAACACCGTATTTTGTAACACTAAATGCGAATTATCACAATAAAATTTTCCAGGCTTTAACAATTCGTAAAAGATTTCAGCACCAAGTAACATATCAATTCTATCTGGTATATTAAATTTATCATCCGCTAAGGGCACAAACTCTGAAACATTAACATCTACATCAATCACCTTGTTTGGAATGAGATCTGTAATCCTATTAACTACTAACAACATTAACTCACTCTCAAAAGTTTTGGCTTTATTTGCAACTGATGTTTTTACGCAATTTTTAACAACCATAGAAGCATCATTAACGCACGAAACCACTGTATTTATTTTCTCCATTTTCAGCTGCAACTTCTCAGCACATGCCCTTGTACATAAACAAGACTGCGATCCTACATCTAACAAGCATCTGACCTCCACCCATTGAGAGTATTTATTTTTAACAAGCGTCCGTACAGTACTCAAAAACACATTCTTTAGTCTGCCTTTCTCAAACCCAGTCGCCACAAACTGTGATTGTGAATTTGCTTCAACTGATCCTTCAATCTGCCCTGGAACAAAAGTAGGAGCATCCAAATTTAAATTACTAGTGGGAGTGGGATTCCTCGTTTTGTCACGTGAAAAATGAATCAAGCTATTATGAGGTCTAAGGCAAAAACAATTTTTCTCTGAACGGCATTCCTTCAATCTATGAGGTAAAAAACAACGAAAACAAAGATTATTCCATTTAACTACCTCTACTCTATCCTCAACTGACAGTTTCTTAAACTGATAACACTTAGAAAGGAGATGAAAATTATTACCCTTACATAGAATACAATTTGTTTTGGTTTCGGTCACGAAAACATTCGACAAGTTTCTCTCTCGCCGCAAAGTGCCAACCATCTGCAGTCTGTTTCGCCCATCTGTTTTGACTCCACTCCCTGGATTTCTGCTCATTAAATCATTCGACACCTTTCCTCTTGCGGATAAATAGACATCACATTCCCTCCCAAGCTGTTGAGGCTTGAAATATGTTTCTCCCTGTTTCGTTGCAATATGAGTCATCGTATCTCTATCTAGCGTTTCAAATATTTTATCTGAAATTATTAGATCACACAAAGAGCGGAATTCATTAACTTTACGCAACTGACAATATTAATCGAAAGTTGCACTTAAGCGGGAAGCAAACTGAACATAGTTTTCGGATGGTAGTTTACGAGCCTTTTTAAAGTTACTCAAACATTCTTGAGGCGTCGGTTCAAACTCTTTTAATATTAATTCTTTAATTTTAACATAATTGCTTAAATCCTCGTGACTCACATATGTTAGCAAATTATTGACTCTTTCTCCTAAAATATTTAATAGAATTTCGGCTTTTAGCTCATCAGGCACGGATTTGATTTGAAATGCCTTTTCTAAAGAATGAAAAAATAAATTAAAGGACTCTGACCTAACCGGTACTTGAATTGTCAAAGTTTTAATGCTCTTTACCAAACTCTCCAATTTATCAGTTATGGAGCTTGGTTCTCCGCTTTCAAGAGATTGAGAATTTTTTTCGGATTCCTTCCTAACCTTCTCCAATTCTAATTGTTTTTCAATCTGAGATAATTTAATTTTTTCTAATTGAATTTCAGCCTCACGCTTATTTTTCTCAGCCTCTTGTTTACTTTTTTCTAAAGCATTTTCAACAAGACTATGCACAAATTCAATATCATTTTTATACACGGCACTTGATTCAATTAACTTTTTTAAATCTATTATTTTAGCTTTGCTAGGAATCTCCAAACCCATTTCCACAGCAACCGAGATAAGCTCGTCTTTCTTTAGATTTAATTTCAACGCCATTTTTAAACTTATTTTGTCACAACATCTACACAATATACACTATTTTCAACCGAAAAGCATTTTTAAGCACCTAAATTACACTATTGAGAATAGGAAAGTATACAAAAACACACAACAAGAATATCACAATCAACACAAATCTACAAACACTAATTTCAACTATGATATCCGTTAAAACTATTCAACTATTAACACCAACTTTAGCGAACACAACCAAATAACTCCTAAAAACATCATTAAGAATAGAAACACTCACCTATTCAAAAATTTCTTCACCAAATACTCAACTAATAAAGCACAAAACCATAGTTGCTTGTTGAACTCCGGGAAAGTCGGACCAAAATGTTTGATCACTACACCCAGGATAGCTCAATAACACACACCTCACACATGGACTGTAAAACACTCTATTTTTATTCACCTAAAAACATAGTAACTGGAGATACACAGACAGCGCCGTCTGGCGCACGGTTTTTGCGACAAGCATGAACACTTACTTTTATAAGATATGTATAGCAATTAAACGTTAATATCAATCTTGTTTTAGAAACAGAATTTTTCCCAACTTTTTGTCTCGTATACCATTTGCCATGTTTTCTGGTTTTGGGTATACCCCTGCTAACCTAATATTGAATTTTTGCTAATCCATCAAATTCTAATGTTTTTTTGACAGCTAGTATAGTGCTAGTTATTTTAAATGATTAAAGTTCTTACTGTAGTGAAGTGTAGTGTGAAAAACTTAAAAAAACACTTGTTAATTTTCCACATTTATCAATTAAACTAAAATTAAAATTTAGTGTAATATATATAATAACTGAACAAAAAAGTTCTTTTAATGGGAATGATGAATGTGATGCTTTTTTTTACTAACAAATTTTCAACATTTAACATCAATTTTTAGTTAGGTTTAGTCTTGTATCTTCCCATGCAACTGTGCTAACACCCCTTATCAGAATGAAAAGGCATGAAATGAGAATGAAAAGGCAATTAAAAACTTTAATGCAATATTCCATAATAAAGGAAAAGTAACAGGTATGTCTTTTGGAAGCCAGGATTACTGATATCAGTTTCTAAACTGTTTCTTAAGCTCTTCGCTAGTGCATATTGTGATCAGTTCCTCTTGTAATATGACATTTATTTCTTCAACTTCACCATTTGAATTGATTATACATTGTGGCTCTACCTTAGTCAAAACATTCTCTTTTTCTAGTTTCAAAATATGAATAGGGGGCATTTAAATATTGAAAGGTTAAAGCATCTTCCTGATTGTTTGTCAGTTACAAATTGGGTACCTGAAAGAATTTGTGACATCCAGTGTTTTGCTTCATTAGCTTAATTCGGGCAAGAAATGCCAAAATGATGGGCTTTGTTTTGTTCAAATTTAGGCTGTCATCTTGTAACTCCATGTTAACCTCATTAACTTTAGTAAACTAATCTGTTGATTAGGCAATATCTGGTTTCCACTGATTTACATTTTCTTTTAAAATTGGATCTTTAGTATCCAAAAAGTCTAAATCTCTAAATGCAAAAAAATGTTGTCACGTATAGCCTTTCAAAATCCAGCGCACTTCAGTGTGAGAAATAATTAATGAAAGTTCCCATTGTTTTCTTCTCACTACTGTGCAAATAATGACATATTCAATGCATTGCTTCAGATTTGGTTTGCTGCATTAATGATTAAGTGAAGAGATTCATGCAATCTACCATTCAGAATTTTAGCAACTAAATGTTGTCAATGGACACCACAGTGTATTACTAACACCATGGATATATTTTGTTTTAAATGGTTTATAAATCCACTATAGCATCCAGCCATCACAGATGCTTCATTTATTATTACTGATATTACATTTTGACAGGTAGGCCAACTGTGTGTGCGTGATATTGCATTTGATAGGTAGACCAACTGAGTGATATTGTATTTGACAAGTAGGCCAACTGTGTGTGATATTGCATTTTGACAGGTAGGCCAGCTGTGTGTGTGATACTGCATTTTGACAGGTAGGCCAAATGTGTGTGTGTGATATTGCATTTGACAGGTAGGCCAATCACATATTTTAGCATTTTTCGTTAATACCTGTTAAACTAAAATTTAAGTGCTCAAAATGGAATATTTGATTACTTCCCATCCTTTAGTACTCTTGATGCATTTCTGCAGTCAGTAGTTCATAAGATAGTCTCACTTGGTAGTAGAATACATTAATAGATATACAGGTTTTTATTATACCGAAGTATTGTGAAAGTAAATAGTTAACATCAATGTATATACATTATTAAATTCATTAAATGTTCAAATTAGTCACAACCTGTTGAAACGGAGCCACTATTGATGTTGTTTCTTATCCCAAATGGTGTACCTGGGCTACACCATCTCCATAAAACCAAAAATCTCCAAGAAATTCAGAAATAATAGGATTTCTTAAAACCTCGTCAAAAGTAAAAACCAAACTATTAAGAATATGACTGGGGGAGGCCCGATCAGCCTTGCACCTATGACACTGTGGAAAGACTTTCCGGCCCTATTAAAAAGTAAGATTTGATATGGCCACTAAAAAAGCACGATAGAGCCATCTGCCACTATTGTAGATCATTTACACCTCATATGTTTCATTGAAATGGACCCCTTACAGATCATTGTGACTCTCTCTCTCTCCTAGAAGTTGATATAGACTTTAAGAAAAAATGTATTTGTTATTTAATAATTTTGTTCTGTAGATATTGCTCCTTCTGTAAACAAATTTTTTAAATTATGAATTCTTTTAAAAAAAATTTTCTTTCTTTCAGAATTACTGATTTATGGAATTATCCTAAATTTGGATGCCCTTTCAAAGAAGGAAAGTATTATTATTACTTCATGAATACTGGATTATTAAACCAAAGGTGAGGAGTTTTTTTATTTAAACTCTGATATTTAATTTGTATAATTCATTGTCTTTGTTTTCATGTTAAGATTTTGCTTTTTCTTAGCATTAGTGAATTTGTCATATTACTCACTTTTTTAAAAATTGACTTAAATAAATCAAGTAATATTCTTCTAAGTAATGTGTTTGGTAGCTGAGTACTCATGGGAACTGACAATGTTTCAATTAAGCATTGTGATCAAGCTCTGATTTCACTAAATCTATCATGTTGATAGACTTAATTTGTCTTGCCTCAAATTCTTCAAGTAATAAGCGTGAATATGAAAAGTTGGGTGCTAGCTTATTACAAGGTTTATCACCGATGGGCATGGTATTGTTTCTAGTGCAATATTAATACACTTATTGCCATTCATTATATATTCATTGACAACAGAAGAATCCGAAATATTTAATATAAAAATCAATATAGTGTTTTAACAGAAAAGCGTAACTTTTTGCTTTATTTCAAAATCTTTTTTTCTCAAAATATGGAATGTTGTGTATAATTTAGATCTGGTTACCTGGTTGTATGTGCTTGAATTTTTGAAGGAGTCTTAAATTTTATTTGTGCCTGCATTTCTCTCTATATTTATGCTTCTGTGCAGCTTATAGTCTATGATTGTACAGATTGGGGTGGCCAACATGTCTATCGTAATTGATTGGAAGCCTATTTTGGTCAATCATGAAGCTAAATTTTATATATATCATAAAGCTAAATTTTATCATGCAGTCTATTCGATCATATATCGAATAGACTGCATGATACTGCATTGAATAGAATGCACTTCTTTTACAACGCCTATGACAGTTCAATCCGAAAAAGGAAGTTTGAACACAGTTACAGTAAAAATTTGTTTTATATTTAGATTATATTATTAAGCTGATTCTATAAGTATAAAGTCAATTTGACCAGCCATTATTTTACAATTTTAAAAAATTAGGAATTTTTAAAGTTTTTCAAACTTTTATAAAATACTCAAATTTTTAAAAAAATTCAGTCATTTTAGGTGATTTATGTTTCTTAGATTATTAGAAACAAAAGTTTGTATGGATTTGAAAATTATTACATTGTTGATTTTTAATAATTATTTTTCTAGGAAAAACCTGGAAAAAACACAAAAATTTCTAAAATATCAACTTAAGTATTTTTTTAAAAAAATAACTAGAGATCTCATTCCTAAATCCATACTAATTTTTATAGGGAAAAAAAAGAATGGGAAAAAAAGCCTTAGGGACTAGAAAACACATATCTTCAAAATTAAAAGTCTAAGAAAAACGCATTTAAAGTCTGTAAAGCCATAAAACAAAAACTTAAAATGCTTGAAAAGCTCTAATTTTTTAACATCTTATTTTCCAATGTATGTTTTACATTAAAACACTATTTTAATTAAATATGACTGAAAATATTTATTCAAAAAATATTTCTGCATAATATTGATAGCATTTGTTATGACGACAGTTTATTCAGCTTAATCTTAACCTAATATTTTCACAAGTTTTGAAACACAAAGCATTTATGTACAAAATAATGATACTAACTTAAGCTAAAAATAGCCAGGTTTGTTCATGAAATTTAATTTTTTTTCCATTTTAAATTGGGGCAGTTTAGGAAGTTTTAGCTCTTGTCGTGTGACTTTAAAATACTAAAATATATTACTACAATATGTGTAGTATAATGTAGTTTGGTACATCAAGGAAATTTTCAGTTATATCCTGCAACATTTGAATTCAGAATACTTGTATTTGAAAGTCTAATTGTAGTATTAGCTGATGACTGATTTTTAGATTATCATTTTCAGTAGTATTCCATCTCTTTAAAATATTGTTTCTCACAGCAACTTGAGAATGCTTTGGCCATGGCATTTTCTCTACAGGAAAAATTAACGATAAAGCTTTTAAGTTATATATACTATTTTTAAAGCAAAAAATGGCCATGAAATTAATCTTAATTAATCAATTATAAAAACTCAAAAAAAAAGCTCAAAACATAATCAAGCAGAAATGATTTTAGTAATGAAAATTGGAATCAATAACCATTTCACACTCAGAGTTGACTGGCTCAAAAATGTTTTTAATTAATTCAATTTAAGAGTGGAAAAATGCTTTAAAATTAAACTGAAACCAAAACCATAGCTCATAAAACTTCAAAATATCTTAAAAAATAATTTGCTAAAATCTGAAATTTGGTGGCAAGCTTCTCAATGATATGGGCCACTGTAAAATGCAAAAAAAAAATTCAGTAATTATGAAATTTGAAGGGTATTGTGTAAAGTAGTAAATTTAAGTAGGTAAAAGGTGGTCTACTCTATACAAAAAAAGTTAGTCACCTCAATATAGATCATATTGCTTTTTTAAAAGAATTTTTATGAAAACTTAAATGTGTTAACAAAATATAATTTTTTTTGGGGGATATTAAATCAATACCTTAATGAAAAGTAACTTTATTAGGAAATATAGTACTTGTTCCCATTCCTGTAATTTATTGCCCACAATACCAAAATGTTAATAAAACTTATTTGATACCATCCTTACGGCAATTGCAAAACATCTGGGATGAACAAAATTTGTTGAAATTCTCAAAAGATTGGTTAAAATTTGTGCCAAAGTTTACCTTTGACATGAGGTTAATATGTTTGAATAGAAAAATAAATTGCTGTATAAGCAAGTTAAATTGATGTGTTACTAAAATGGGAAATGGGTTCAGTCAAGATGTTTGACATAGTTTCAAATTGGGTGCTATAGTACATTGGAAAATTAAGATTTGTTGCCTGATTTATGAAATTTACTTATTGTATTTTAACTTATTGTAAAACACCTCTTTGAGATAAAGGAATTCAAAGGTAGTGTTCCATTATTATGCCTGATTTCTAAAAAAGGTTTTACTTCATGTTTTTTTTTTAATATTTTTCATTATCATAGTTATCATAATTTAATATTTTTGTAGAAACACAAATATTTTTACTATGTATGAATACAGATTAAAAACTGTTACAAATTTGGAGAATTAAAAAAGGTTTAACTATGTAACAGGTATCTCATTATAATGTGTTAGATTAAAGCAGCATCTTGTGGTTGTAAAAAAAATGAGTATTTTGTACTATCGCGCAACCATATTGGCGTCATTGAATAAAACCATACAAATTCTATTAACAGTATCGCTGATGGGAATATAGAACGTGTAGTTGATAAATAGTATGTGAAAAATAAGAAGTAATTAGAAATAAAAGATAATCAATAAAAGAAAAAAATAACTAATTTCTATTTTATTAATTCTTTTTATTTTATTGTTTAAGAGTTTGGTAAATCTCGGATTCGCAAAAAAGTATTCAAATTTGCTGTATCAATGGTTAGGCTTAGAATGGTGGCAAGCTGAAAAACATGAAACGAAGCACATGTTTGCCAATTTCGTGCCTAAAATGCATTCAAAATCATAGTTGCCAATTTGGAGAGTTATCTCTTGAAAGTTGCTGTGATTGTATGCAAGTACCAAGAAATTTTCTGTCTCAAATTTATATGATGTATCTAGCTGTAAGAAACATTTAGCACAAATACATCTATAACAGACTGATAAAAGGTTTCGTTTCATTATAAGTGCACAAAAAGAAAGGTGATTATGTGTAAAGCTATTAAAGTACCTTTTGCTGTTTGTGCATGAAATTAAATTGGACATAATTTGAAAAAAATATCTGTATTTCAGCATTTTATACCAACAAGAAACTTTGGATGGTGAATCTGAAGAATTTTTAGACCCCAATAAGTTGTCTAAGGATGGATTGGTCAGTTTATCTGTCTATGAGTTTTCTGAAGATGGAGAATATTTTGCGTATGGACTCAGTGAAAGTGGATCTGATTGGAACAAAATCAAAGTGTGTATTCCTGCAGAAATATTTTCAATCCTTGACATATTTTTTAACACTTAAACTATTGTCTCTTCAAAAAATCCCAGTTCATCTGGCCGAATATTTCTCAGCTGCAGAAAGGGTTTTTTATCCAGTTTATAATCTTTTTAGTTAATTGCAAGAACTATAAAGAACTACATTTATAGAAATTTTCAGTGTGAAGAAATTCAATCTATAAGATGTCTAATTGTATGTACTTGTTAAATACAAATGATTATATAAGAAATGCTACTTTTTATTCTCCAATAATTTGTTTTGGTTTAAAAAGTAATGAATCAATTTCAATTTTATAAAAAATTTCCTTCTGTTTATAAAATTATTATAAGTTTTTTGAATTTGAGATATGAATAATAATAATTTTGTGTATTTGATTCATATATGTGACAGTTAGTGTTAATTAAATATATTAGAGGTAGAGAAAGAACTGTGAGAGAGAGAAATTATCTCTATAAATAATCATGAGTTCCCACAATCCATCTATAAAATAGATTAATTAAAGTTTAATATCTTGCTATTTGTAAAGATTTATGGTCAATAATGAGACAAATCAAATTCTTTTACAATAACTTATGATGAAGGACCTAGGATAGAAGTTAAAATATATTGGTTTATTTGTTTTAACTGATATTTTAGTTTTATTTGTTGAATAAGCATTTTTGAGATTTTTACAAAGGAAACATGCAAGGAAGTAATTATATTTTATCAGCTATCTGATCAACCTAAACACAACAAGTACTAATATATGCAGTATAAAATATTGCCTTGAGCTAGAATTCAGGTTAAATTCATTGCAATGAGGTTTTAAGTGAATAATTGGTATGGTTCCTAGGGAGATAAAAAAAATTCAACCTTTATATGTATTGTGTAACATTGAAGAAGAGTTAAAATTCTATTGATTATCAATGAATTATTTTAAGCATGTGTAAGTTTTTTATATTTTGAATTTAAATATTTATTTAAAGTACATGTAAAAAGTTTTTAGTTTATTGTGAAAGGAATTTACATTTATAAACTTCAAGATGAAAAGCCAAAAGTATAAATTACAGAGTGACAAGTAATTGATTAATTCATAACAAAAGAAAACTCGAATGCAAGAGGAAATAAGTTAAATTTGCATTTGAAAAACTCTTCTTGAATTTTAATCTGCTCTAAATCTGTTAATATTAATCTTCTATAATTGTAATTAATATACTTTTGCAATTTCAGTTTTCCTTTGGGGATAATTCTAACTACATATTTTAAAATAATTTGATTGTGTTCTGCTGTTATAGTATTTAGTACAAATTTATAAATTTAAAAAACATTTTTGCTTGTTTTTGATTACCAGTAATCTGATAAAAGCCCATGAAGTAAAGAACAAGAGACTGATATTTTATTAATGAAGGAGTTAGATTTTAACATTGTCCAAAAAATTTTAAAAAGGGAGGTATTAGTATTAACATTTAAAATCCACTGGACAATTTTAAATTTCATACAACAATGAACATCCAAACAAAAATAAAATAGCCTCTCCGTCGTAAAATAGCTCAAATTTTATTTTAAGAGGGAGGGTAAGCATGTAACATGCTCTTGCAGCATAAAAATGAAAAGTATATCCTTTATTATTATTATTAATAATTAGAAACATAAAGCTTGATTTTTTTTTTTTTTTTTTTTTTTTTTTTTTTTTTTGAATGAATGAATGAAATTTCTGGCTTTAACCCTCTTTGGGACGAACGTCCCCATATCCGAGCCAGCATGTTTCTCCCTCACTGGCTGAACGGCTCGGATACGTGCCACACACTTGGAACATTTTGTAAGCTGTATTTTTTGGAAACCGATGGCATTCTATGTCCATAAGATTTGAGATACATGTAGATCTGACCTTCTACTTGAAATGAGAGAAATATTACTCGCATACAGGTGGTTTTTGTTTTATAAACATAAGGGGAAAGGAATGTTTCCAAATTAAATACTTTACAACACTGCTCTTGAAATGAACATGTAGTTTTTGTTTATAGTCAAGATGAGAGATTTAATTTTGCAAAAGCATTTGATTTGAATTTGCATTTTAGTTCTTAATGATAATTGGATCTGGTAGACAACATTTTCTTTCTTTCTTTTTTCCTTTCTTTTTTACAAGGTCGACTTTTTACAAATGCTAACAATAAAATGTTTAAAAACTTGTACTTAAAACAGAAAGTGATTGAAGTAAATAAAGTATATTAATACAAATTTTATAAATCATATGTCATTCTTATAACATATAGAATAATATTGAACAACATGTTTATACACTCTGTCGCAAAAAATATATGCACCCAGAAGAAATTGAGCTACATTCACGAAATTTGGTATGCATGTAGTGTATATGAAAATAAACAAATGATTAAAAATTCAGAACAAAATATCATTTTATTAAGCGGTTACAGCTTGCAAAAGGTTAAAAATCAGTAAGTAGTAAAGCCACCTCTGGCAGCTATACAAGCCGAAATTCGGCGTGGCATCGATTCAATTAGATCACTTATGACCCCCTGTGGAAGATCCTGCCATAGTCTTTGCATCTGCGCAGTTAATTCTCCTGTATCTCGGGACGGCTGCAGTTGCCTTCCCAGCGCGTCCAGACATGCTCTATTGGCGAAAGATCTGGTGACCTGGCAGGCCATGGTAGGACGTCATATCCTTGAAGACATTGTTGGGAGAGTCGCGCAGTATGTGGACGAGCATTATCCTGTTGATGAATGGCACCTGGGCGACTTGATAGCATGGGTAGCACAATCGGCGTTAAAATATCGTCCACGTATCTGCGAGCTGTCAAAGTGCCTTGAAGGACCACTAAAGATGATCGTGTGTCCCAAGAAATTGCTCCCCACACTGTCACACCTTGTGAAATTGCTGTATGCCGCTCGACAATAAATGCCTGATCGGACCGCTGGCCGGTGCGCTCCAGACACGTGTGCGGTGGTCATCATCACTGAGACTGAATCGGGATTCATCACTGAAGATGACACGTCTCCAGTCTGTCACACTCCAAGTTGCCCGAGGTCGGCAAAAATCCAGTCGACACTGCCTATGATGTGGGGTCAGTGGTAAGCGTCTTAGCGGACGTCGGCTCCTCAAGCCAACTTCGGTCAGTCGTCTCCTTATGGTTTCTCTTGATGGCACTGGATGTCTGGAAGGAGGTAAGTGGCGTTGAATCGATGCTAGCGACGTTGTTGGTGCTGAAGTGGCCACTCTTCTGATTGCACGATCCTCGCGATCATTTGTGTTCCTGGGACGTCCTGACCCTCCGCGACGGTACACTCTACCTTCTGTGATCCACTGTTGCCAACACCGAGCAACTACCATATCGCTCCGACCGAGGTGGCGGCCAATACGTCTATTCGACCAACCTGCTTCTCTGAGGCCTATTATACGGCCCCTATCAAAGTCCGTCAGCTGCTCGTACTGCCGCCGGTTACGTCTTAGAGGCATCCTAAGTCTCAATATCGTCTATCAAAGTCATCAGATTCGTTTGGATAGCCGCACGGCGCTCGTACTCATGCTTTTAAACTCTCCCAGTTGCGCAACTAATATGCACATAGCACACTTAGCCTTGTCTCATTGGCTTCGAAATTTTAATCATTTGCATATCTCTTACCAGACTACATTCTTGCCGAGTTTCGTGATTGTAGCTTGATTTCTTCTGGGTGCATATATTTTTTGCGACAGAGTGTATTTTGGTATTTTTTATGGATTTGGGCGAAACTAAGCAAAACCCTCTGGCCTATGAGTGACGCTCACAACAGAAATCTCCGGCCCTGGTGGTTTGTGTCCTTCATCCCGAAAGGGTTAAGCAAAGAGGTATTCTATGAATTTTGGCCATGTGATATTTCTTACATTAATTGGCTGCTTCATGTGCTTTCAAAATGGAAGTTATTAAGACCAATTTTCCTAAGCGATACAGCCTCAAATGAAAACAATAAATTGTTTTTGATAACCTTGAACTTAAAAAAACAATTTTAAATTGTCCTAAGGAAATATTCAGAAGAATCGACATTTTCTTTATTTAATTGTTGGTTCTTACTGATTATCAAGAAGATAGTCTTCTGTTGGAAGATATTCTGAGGGGGGGAATTACTCATGCTTTCAAGAAACTTTTCATCACTCAAGAAAAATTCATGCTTTTTCAATTATGTTCTTGTCAACATTATTGAACTTTTAATTGTCTTCTACTTTACAAATGATATAAATTGTAAGCGGTTTTGAAATTTTCTACTTCGAAACTTATCTGACAAATTATTTTGTGTCTGTCTTAAAGGTAAAACAAGTTGCAACAAAGGAAGACTTGCCAGAAACATTAGAAAAAGTCAAGTTTTCTGATGTTTCGTGGACTCATGATAATAAAGGATTTTTTTATGCCGTAAGTAGAAGTATTAAATGCGTAAGTTTTAAAAACATCTATTTTAAACCATGTTTCAAGAACTTTCTGAGAAATATTTGGTGCTTTAGGTAATTGATTACTTATATTTTTAGGTTTTTATCCTATGAATTTTAATGTTTGGTGTATTAATCTTTAAATAATTGCTACTTTTGAAATTTAAAAGAGTGTATGAAACTGTCATTTCTATATTCTTTTTGTGTGTATATATTGTCAAAGAACTGTGATTAAAGTATAAAATGGATATTTATTACTATGCATGAAATTTTTTAACATTTAAAATAATTTTTATATTTCTTTCCTTATTTTTCCTCTTCTGCAATAATTAGAAAAATCAAATAATTTTGCATTCTTAAGTTCAAATATCAATAAAATAATAATAAAACTTCAGAAAGTCACATTGATGAATAGATATCTTGAGTATTTTAAAACTTCATACATAATTTTTTATATTGAATAAAATCTTAGTGTCTTTCCATTTAATCCTGTACAAAATTTAAATGCAGTAAAGCTGGTGAAAGATGAGCTAGGTGGCACTAGCTCTATATGGTCCCTCCTGGGTCAATGGATATGTAGCATTTAGATGTTAAGAGCAATAATATTGTAGTACAGCTTTAAGAAACCAACCTCTGTAAATTGTACATTCAGTTCATTCGATTTCATCTTCAATAAATATTAGTTGTATATATACCAAGAACGTTTAAACCATTTGAGAGTATATAAAATTTAATGGACTAATATGTGGCTGAAGGCCCAGTGGTAGCGTATCGAACTTCCACACTACAGGTTCAAGGTTCTATCCTCGGGCTGGGCAAGGTGGACTCAGCCTTTCATCCCTCCTGCAGTGGGTCGATAAATGAGTATCAAGCTTGCTTGGTGACTTAGACAGTGGGGGTCTCGCTTCAGACTGACCACCTGATCGGGACATCTGCTCATGCACCTCAGGGCCCAATGGCCATGTATACTGGGATGGGCACAGTAGGCCCTGATCCTTGTAGGCTATGGTGCCACTGTGTTTGAGTTAATTATGTGGCTTCATTTATAAGTAGCTGAACCACCCTAACAAATTAAAGTGTGGGGGATCATAAATGTATCTTTATTAACCATAAAATTTGTGTTTTACTTAAAAGTTTTTAAAATGCAATATCAAAACCTGATTATGAATTAAAAGAGAAATGAAGACATATGATTATTCTTCTGTATATGGCTTCATTGTTGCTCTAAGAAGTTTGAATATTTAGCCTGGTTTTTTTTTTTTTTTTTTTTTTTTTTTTTTTTTTTTGCGCAAAAAAAATATAAATGAATATTTCAACTATCCTGTTCTAAATACTTAATATGCATCCCAAATGTCAATTTTCTTACTTTAGCCAGAATTTGAAAAAGGAAGCCATTGCTCAGGCCTGACTGAAATGAAATCTATCCTTTTATGATTTTGAAGGATAGTTTTCTTCTAAAATGCCTTCTAACTGGACTAATATAATTTATGTATTTAAAAATGTATTTTTGTGGTTACTCTAATATGGATTATATACTTAATTTAAATAAACACCCTGTCAACTATTTCTGTATTTGACAGTGTGTATTCTTGTTAACTACTTTAACTTTTTTTTATTTTTCAATTCCCCTCCTTCCCTATGGGTGTGTATATACAATACAGAAAATTAATTAGTAATTCTGCCATAGAAAAAACTTTTGTCAGATTTGTATTGTATCTGTGCTGTTAATATTTTAAATTGGTTATAAGACATTAATACCCTCATATATCGAATTGCTTTAAAGGTTACCTTTATTTTTATTTCTTATAAAACAGACCTTTGTACTGATTTTTTTTCATAAGTCTATTTGCATTTTAATATTTTCTAATTGCTGTTTCTATTTCTTCGAAATATTTAAATCAATAACAACTCTAAAATATATTCTATATTTCCTCTGATTTAAAATGAGTTTGATTGTAAATATTGTGATGAACTTATTAAATTTAAAATATTAGTCAAGGTTTTTATGATATTTAAGTATTTGTAATTATAATTGTATCATAGTGTTATTGTATTATTATTAACATATCTACTAAATTTGTTCCAGCTAAAACATGCTAAAGTTTTAAATAAAAATAATCTTGTGTTTTAATTTTAAAAATGCCTGCTATATTATGTGCATTTTTCTAATAGCGTTACCCAGATGCTGCAAGTTCAGTCGATGGTCATGAAACAACAGTTCAAAAGAATCACTCTGTGTACTATCACAGAATTGGAACCCAGCAATCCGAGGATATACTTTGTGTTCAGTTTCCTGATCATCCTGACTGGCTGGTGTAAGTTTGTTAGTGACATTTGGTAGAGTGATTTTTTTTCTTTTTTCACTCTTTCTCTATATACATATATATATATACTCGCACAAACATTGCTGGCCATTAAAATTGCAACACCATGAAAGGGGATGATGAAAAGCATTAAAATTTTAGTGCATGAATGATGCGGGAAAAAGAAATGGCATCTCAAATTTTGTTTAAAAGGAAAGTTATGAAGCAAGTTTCTCATCCAAAAATCACACTTGAATGTTGATTGTTTATGAAAAGTCATGTTATGCCTTGTATAAGAAGTAAAATCGGCAATCAGCATGCATTGTAAATCAATAGCAGCTGGATTGCTGACTTTCTGGGGTGTGGTTTATTGTTCTGTGATACTATAACTCTCTTGGATTTGAATCTGTCAGCTGTCATGTGCAAATGTGGAATCAGTTGTTCACGATGGAACTATGTTTGGCGGCACTGAGAAGAAAACATTTCTTGCTTTTGTATTAATGTTATGGGCAGCCACTTGAACTACTTCGTCTTGCTGTTGGTAAGCTAAACGTCCAGCATTAATTTCTCATATCTTAAAGATTCTGGCTGCGCCCTATCTTCGAGACCTCGAAGAAATCCTCTTTCAACAAGATTATGCAAGAACACCTGTTACCTGTTGTGTCTCAATGCAGAGGGTGTTCAACTTTTATTGTCCTGGCCAACATGTTCTCCAAATCTCTCCCACAGTGAAACATTTAGCCATTTGTTGTTGAGAGATTAGGCTCTCAAACCATTATCATTGTTAAAGTGTGGCATAGACTTTGAAGTAAAGCTATTTCCCATATCCATCATCTAAGCCTGTTTTGATCCTATGCCTGATCAGATTAAGACAGTTTTAGGTGCCAGAGATGGCAGCTGTGTGTACTAATTCCTGACCTTGTATATCCCCCTATTACCTACAAAATGTAATCATGTTCTCTTCCTGATGTAGTTTTAATGGCCAACGATTTATTTTCAAATGAATTGTTGGCCAGGTGTTTTCATTGATTTCTTAGTAATAATCTAGGAGACATGTTTGTTTTATTTGTCTCAATCTAAACTTGTATGTATTAGAACTTTTGACCAAGCTTTTTGAATGCCCGTGTTCATATTGTAAATCAAACATGATTAATTATGAATTGAAGTTTTTAATAAAACGTATAAAATCAAATCATAATTATGGACATATAAGGAACAACTGCATCATTGAAAATATTTTACTCATTAATTATAAATTTGATGGGGGACCCTATAAAAAAAAAATCAAGGGTTGGCAATCTATGGCTTGCATGCCACGTGTGGAACGCCAAACAATTCCCAGTAGCACTCTGCAGTACTCTACACAGTTGCCAATTTTTGAGTGGATGAAAGCAGATAAATTTATAATGGACCTTATTTGTCAAAATTATGTACATTTACAGAATTACAAAAAAGTCTAATGATAAATTCAGAGTTATTTTGTAAATTATTGAATGTCATATTCCTTTAGAGATTTAATTGTTTGAAGTCAAAAAATTTCATGTACTCTGATTTCCGTGACTTATCCGTAAATAAAAACTCTTTCCTTATGTGAAAAATATTTAGAGTCCACAAAGAAATAGTTGAACAACAGAATGGTCAAAATCATGATAAATTGGAAGTCACATATTATACCCCTAATTTTACTACAAGAAAGTAGATTGGTGCAAGCACTAGATTCACATTCAAGTTTTTATTTGACTTTAATGAAGGGAAATATTTATATTTTATGTTATATATTTCTTATTTTAATAAATATATTAAAAGATAATTAATATATGTACAATTTTAGTTTTTTTTTTTTGTGTGTGTGTGAAGAAATAGTTGTATTTTATGCTATGTTATCTTAAGAAATATCTTTAAATGTGTAAAATTAATCTATATTATAAAAGTGTTAATGTTGATATTATTGACCTCTATTCTCTAACTATGCATTCATTATCACGGGAATCGAATTGTTCAGAAAATGTCCTGTGTGGCACCCTGAATCTTATTGATAGAATGATTTGGCACACCACAGCTAAAAGATTACCGACCCCTGCTATAGATTATTGCACATTTTCTCAAATTTTGGATTCCCCCACAGTGAATTTTTCTCTTTACTTGTTCTCTATCACAGTAACTGCTGAAAACTCAGTTTCATACAAATAATTGAAAATAAGATTAAAATCAGCTCAATTTCGTGCTCTAAAATTTCAGTTTAAAATATTATCTAAAGATAATGGGGCCACAATTCAAACAACTGTTTCAGTAAATGATTCCTATACTGTGACACAGATACACAATGGTTCCAGTGATGTAGCATTGATTTCACACACACATACCCTTACTGGGGGGGCATAAATTCAATGCCCCCAATTTTTATAATTAAACAAAGAAAAATCTGATACTCTGTCACTATTTAAAATGGATTCTAAAAGAAATGTCTTTCTCGAATAATTTTATCATGCAAACTCTTTAATGCATTCGTCAATGTGAATTTGTACTTTTTGATTGCCGAAATGTCTAGATTTGTTGATCTCAGTGTGGACATAGTAAGTCTTAAATAACTTATTCAGTTTCAAAGAAACTTCTCTCACTGCTGGCATGTCAGCTTTGAGAAATACTCAGCTTTTTTTATAATTACATTAGGTAAACTTCTTTCAAGTTAAATCTCAAAAATAAACTTTCATAAAGTTAATGGGCTGGAATCATAATAAGTTCTTTCTGTCTTCTGTAGCTATGAAAGCCTGTGAATTCATGCACTCAAGCTTAAACCTTCTATGTCAATATCTCAAGGAGTTAAGACAAAATTGGATTCCTCATCTCTAACACTTTATATTATTGCAGGTCTTAAAAAGGCATATTTTTCAGCCAAATTATGGAACCTTTCTCAAATTTCAGCAGTTACTCTTTCTAATGGCAAATATATTTTTCGTTCTTGATCATCTGTGTGCAAAATCATGTAAAAGGACATTTTGTTAATAAAAGAAAATATCATACAAAGAGCTATTTGTGATGAACAGGTTAGGTATGGAAGCATTTCAATTTTATTTAAAAAAAGAGAAATTAATCATTTGAAATCAATATGCTAGTGTTTTGACATATTAAAAGTACCATTGTTTGCTCTGCCCTATTTAAAATTGTTTCTTGTGAAAAGAACCTCTCAAATGACATAAAATCCCTGAATGTGTTTCATGTGAATTGTTTTGCCTTCAGAAATAAACTCTGGCTGAAAGTTCCAAGAAAATTTAAAATACCTCATCATGACTTGGCTATTGCTATTAATTCTTGACATAGTAAAGTCACTGTACATTTTCTTCAGAACTTCTAAACTCTGCAGGTTTTACACAAATGCTGAAAAGGTTTAATGTTACAGTAATGCTCTTAAAAATCCATGTTTCTTATGTCACAGAACAAACATGTCTAACCTTGGAACTCTCCTGTACATGTATTAGGGAAAATAGTATAAATTTAACTCCTTTTTAATCATGGGTGACAAAATTCTCAAAATGTGGGACCTTGTATGTCTTCAGTTATTTTAAGTGTATTATTAACTACAATTCTGCACATTTTACTAGCAATAGTTAGTTCAATCTTTCAATTATTTGTCACGCATATCTTTCTATTTTTAGTTCTGTTGTAATATTTAAGTCTTTAAAAATTGGTTCATTTTAATTAAAGTTCATCATATATTTTAAAATCTGAATATGATTGAAATTTAAAACTTCATTGTGTATTTAACTAAAAGATTGAACACCTACCTTATGCTACATAATTTTTGTTTTTATTCTATCAATTTTTTGTTATTAAATATTATTTCAATTTATAGTGGAGCATCTGTCAGCAATTGTGGTAACTATGTAATTGTTGGAGTTCGAGAAACTTGTAAAAATAACATGGTTTTTTATTGTGACTTGAGAAGTTTGCCAAATGGAATTACTGGTATGTATGAATAATCTCTAGACATTTAAATCAATATTAGTATTTATTGAACTGTCATATCCTTATTTCTTTTGAGTAATATATTTAAATTTGATTACACAAATTTGAACTCGCTTTAAACAGGTTTGTTGTGTAATGTTCTAACTTGCTCCATTTGACCATTAAAACTAACTGTTAAATTTTTCAGAAATACCCCCTCTTTAAAAAAGTTACTTTCACTTTACAGCAGCCATAGGGAAATACTGCAAAAGTAGAATGTGTTCAATTTGGGAGCACAAATGTTATATTCTTGTGTAACTAATACAGTTATGTTGGGTCACCTATTTGTAATAGGATACATGAAGAATGTGTTTGGCAGATAAAACACCTTATGTTTTTTATCAATATTTCTGAGTGATCACTAAATTCCAATGTATCTTGCTTTTTCTGGATAACTTTTTCTATCTTCCTATATTTTTGGGAATTACTGTAATTTTTTTTCTTTAATTTTCAGCTTCCTGTAATTGTTTATTGAATATTTTGTTGTAATTCAAATTTAGCATAACCTTGTTTATTGCAATAGTTTTGTGAACAATGTTTCACATTCTCTTAAAATTTTTTCCAAAAAATATTGTAATTTACTCTGTAATATAAAGTACATCTAATTATAATATAAATATTTTTGTAAAGATAAGTGATCCTTCTGTATTTGAAAAATTTAATTCTGAAAGTATAATTTTTATCAAATTTAGTTTGCAATGGATAATTCGACTTTTCTTTTTATGGCAACTTTTGTATAAATTTATTTTTCAGATAGCTAAAATGGATCTCTGTTTTGATTCTTATTTTTTCTATTGCTTACATAATACACAGAACATGGGAGAAATGCGAGAAAAATCCACCATACTAGGTATTGAACAAAACTGCAAATAAAAATTTCTTCTGAAGATTAATTGAACAAATCATACTACACTCTGACCTCTTATTTGACAAAGTCGCTAAATCCTCAAATAGCTCGTAATGTGAAATTCATTTAGACATAAATTTTCAATATACTTTATTCTTATTTCCAGGAAAAAGTTACTTATTTATTTTTTAAATTCAGTAATTGACATTAATTAAATTTTCAAACCAGCATATAAACTTTTTTTTCTGCAGGACCCTTACCTTTAAAATGTGTTATTGACAACTTTGATGCTGAATATAGATATGTGGATAATGAGGGATCATTGTTTACAATTCACACAGATAAAAATGCTCCTTTGTATCAACTAGTCACTATTGATTGTGAAAAACCTGAAGAGGTAAGATTATTCAAATATTTAATTATATTAAAGTGAATATTGTATATATTTCAATATATTTTCTTTAATAGTAAAAAAAACTATTAAGAAATATTCACCAAAAATTACCATTGAATCAAATGAAATTACTGCTTTAAAATGAAGAGATAATACAATATAAAAATTATGAATAAGCAAATAGAGAAATATAGAAAAGCTTGCTTAAATCTTCAATTCCCAGAATTTCTCCTTATTATTCACCCTTGGTGATAACTTATTTCTTGATATCTATGTTGTAATGATTAAAACTTCTAATACATACTACTAAAATACCATTTCTCTAAATGAACCCTTGAATAACGACCTAAATATTAATTTCAGCATATTTTATTTATTTTAAATTTCTAAGTTAATCTAAAATTTGAATAACTTGTATTGCATTTCTGTATTTATCAAAGAAATTAACTTCATTTTTTTTAATACTTATAGCAATAAATTTGACGGAAGGATTTTAGTTCTTTTGCATACAGAATTTAACTTATTATCATTGAAATTATCTTAAAATGTATTCCCTGAATAATCTGTTCATGTTTTGCATCTCAATTCTAAATTTATTTATATTGTAGTCTTCAAAGTGGTCTTGATCTATGTTTCTCAAATGTGATTCACTTACTAAAATCATGTTAATATCCTTAAAAAAGTGCAAGATCGTATTTTTATACAGATCTTAGATGCCCATTGATTCATGAGAAATGTAGAACCCGGAGTATGAATCAACAGCCCCATAATCTGAAATGTAATTCTAAAATAAGCTGTAAGATTCTTCAACAAAATTAGCAACTCAAGTAATGCTTTCATCTAAAATATTGTAAATTTATACCCCTGCATACATTTTATAATAAGAGCAAAAATAATTTAACTTATGTTAAATTTTTTTGTAAACTCCTTTTATGTCTTCATTTTTTATTTTTAATGGAGCAACCACTTCACATGTGAGTCGCTAACTCTATTATAGTTAAATGCCATTTTTTAAATAAAACTTAAATATAAAATGGAATTTAGGGTCAGTCAGAAAGCTTACTCTCTGTATCGCTGCAAAATTGAAATTCCTTCTTGAAAATTTTTTTTTTCCATGAAGTCAATCTCTATAAGGGGGTTAATCTCCTTTAGACTAGTGCAGATTTCATACACATGAAGTCCCCTAATATTTTTTTCTCATGGTGTTCACTGTTTTTGACAAACATAAGGAATGCACCATGGTATACAGTAGTAACAATCTTTTGTCATTTAATTTCTTTTTCTGTCTAAAAACATATTCATTGGAAGTATTTTATATAATACATATATATAGTAAAATTTATTATTTGTAGTATTTTTAATTTTATGATTGTTAAATCATATAATAGTTGTCATATAAAGTAAAGGTTTAATATTTGGTTATACTTTCATCTTTTTCTTTTTATTATATAATGCGAATTCTTTTTCATTGTGATTGACAGTGTTAGTTTTCCAACTCAAATGTTTACCATTTGCTGCATCCCATGAGGAAAATGATGTCCTGGGGTATCACCTTTTGTATTCCCTTTGGGTCCACTCTTCTCTGTATACAGGTGGCAAGAAAGATCAATGGGCTTTTATCACTTGGCTGGTGACAAGTCTCTAGAATTTCTTAAGAGACATTTTTGTAGGGCAAGTGCCACAGATCTTGTTCTTATTGCCATGAAGTAAAAAATCAACTAAAAACAGCCACACTTTAAAACATGCATCAAAATAAATCATTTGTATTACAAACTGAAAGATATGTAATAACTACAGAAAGAAATTATATACTTATTTATATACATACAAAATTATTTTAATATATTCCCAATTTTCTTAACAGTCCAACTGGAAAGTTTTAATACCAGAAGATGCAAAAAATGTTTTGGATTGGGCTATTTGCATTCACAAAGATAAGCTTCTAGTATGCTACATTGAAGACGTCAAAGTAAGTTCTTTTCATTCTCATTTAATTAAGGAAATAAACATAATAAAGTATATTTTAACTGAATAAAAGTATTAACTATAGGACATTTTTTAAAAAAAGTTTTATGTTGCCAAAAAAAATTTTATTTTTAAAAATTCTCTATTTAAATTTTCTTTATTTATAAAACTTTTTTGGTACCAAAATTTTGTATTTTTCTTATATTTATTTATATGTAACACCTTTCTTTCTTCAATTGCAGTTGAATGATCCAGTATTTTTAAGCATTAAATTATTTTATTTGTAATTCTTTAATGAAAGAATATTCATATTATGCTTCCTCGTTTCAAATCTAATATTTGCTTTATTTGGCAATTCTGCAACAGATAAATTTTTTCCCGTTTGGAAAATTGTAGTAATGTTTATAGAAAATGTTATGTTTCTTTCATTTTCTTTTTTGTAAGTGAAGATACCAATATTATAAGAGGGTATGTATTTCAATTAAGAGGACACAGTATGATTCAATTGACAAAAATCGGCCAAAAAATCAAATATAATTTTTTTTTAGCCTAAATTATTTTGTATATACTTTTCTATAACCTCACAAAATTTGAAAACTCTAAACTTAAAATACGCAGAATTATGAGCTTTTATGTTCATTTTTATTCACATTCTTCTGGCAAATCAAAACTTTAAACTTATCTCAGAAAGATAAAATAACTAGCTTGTATTCATTTAAAATGCTACGGCTTTTTTTTTTACCTATTGCTAACAGTACATGTTAAGAAAGTTGGTATGTATTTTTGAATCAAAAGCAATACTTATTTTTTAAAAATAATTGAACTCAGAATTTGTACATTTTTTAAGGAATTTTCAATAAGCATTCATAAAAAGAAATATTGTACGAATACTAATCATGTTACCGCAAAACCCATACCAACTTTGGTTATATACATAGTTTGACGTACTTGTAAATCAAATTTCATGCGTGTACATAAATTTTTGTAGGAGGTGTAGAATTTTAAAATCACTTTACAAATTTCAAGTTTTTTCCTTAAAAAATTTAATGGCTAGCTTTTTATGAAATGTTGAGCACAAAATCTTTTTTTACATAGTATACACATATAAGAGGCAACCAAAAAAATTTTGAAAATCCTTAAATTAAAAATTTTTGCGTAAATCGTACCATGTCCCCTTAGAAGAAAAACAAAAAATGTTTGAATAATTGTTACACATTGTGCTGAAAAACGTTTCTTAAGGCCAATGCCAATCTCTTTGACAAATGGCAACCCTTATCCAGATGTCATAAGATTTTAAAATCAGAATTAACAAAACTTCTGTTTGCAACTTGCAATAAAAATTAATCAAATAAAATTTTTATTTCGAATTGAAAATTTGAGATTATATTCAAATTTTAGCTAATATTAAAGACAATTTTTTGTTCACTAAATGTTATTTAAAAGTTGACAAATAAATTAGTATTCTTTTAATTGTAATATATTTTTGCAATATTCAAGTTTTTATCGACCCAATATAAATTTTTTGGTGACTATGTATATAAGAATTCCATTTTTCAATGATTCTCTTTTCCTGTTTATAATTATTAAAATATATAGATAGATTAATTTTTTAAATGTGTGCTCGTATTTTGATAAACAAATTTATTGAATCAGTGATTAAATTAGGATAAATAATTTTTTTTTACAAGTCAAGTTTAAAAATTAAATACTGTTTTGTAGATTGGGGTTCGAAGATTTTATGCAAAACAGTTACAAAGAGCAAGATGTTCTTCAGGAGCAATGAAAATTTATTGTAAAAAAAAATACATCCTTGAAATACAGGATACATAGCAAAATTCATAGAATAAATCTCAGGTCTGAAATACAAGTATGATAAAGATTATTCACAATCAATCGCTTGCCCTACTCAACCAGCTGAAGCAATTGCTGATCATTGGTCAACTCTTCAACGGTCAAAACAAAACTACGTTTCGGTGAACGACTCCCTATTTATGGGCCTCACAGGTTTTTCTCAACCTGCATGCATCACGGTTATATTAGATTTCCATGGTGTTGCCAAAAATGATGCCAACTTGGCTCCATCACCAAGATTTCACAATTGAATTGCCATTTTAATGTAATTACAATTTTAACATAAAATAAATACAACATAAAGTAATTTAAATGCATTTCATATCCAGATATGAATTATTTACTCAATTCATAACAATACTTTTCCTTTATAGAGTAGAATGAGCTTGCATGACTTAAAATCTGGGGAAAAACTGTATAGCCTTCCATTAGATGTCGGTAATGTCACTGGCTCTTCTGGTAAAAAGAAATTGAGTGAGGTGAGAAAATTTATTCATTTATAGAATAAATCATTATGAAATCTTTTTTAATATTTCTTGCTTTTCTGTGTCTCATTTTAAATGACATAGTATATAAATATTCAAAGTACTAATTTTAATTTATATTTTGTTTACAATTGACTTATATATAAATGTGACCTCCCAGTGGTTTAAAAATTGGAGATTAGTCACTCCAATGATATGTAATTCCAACTAAATTAAATCTGAATTTTTTAAACAATGTAATTATTTTTCTTGCTGTCATTAATGGAGGCTTAAATTCTGAATTGTAGGTTTTCTTCCGATTTGTTTCATTTCTGACCCCAGGAATAATCTATCATTTCGATCTCCAAAATGGATATGAAATTAAGGTAAAAATATTAAAAGGTATGTTTCTCTTTAATACTTTATTTAAGAATTTCTTCTTAATTTCCTTTTACTTTTTACAGGAATTCAAAAGAATTACTGTTCCAGATTTTGATCCATCCGATTTTGAAACAACCCAAATTTTTTATTCCAGTAAAGATGGGACCAAAATCCCTATGTTTATAGTCCATAAAAAGGTAAATAATTTCTCATCTCAACCTTTTTTGCAAAAAAAAGGAGGGGGTAACTGAAACTGAAAATTTGATTCAAGTAGATTAGCATAGTAGTTATTAAGATCAAGTAGATGAAGATTATTAGCTCAAGTAGTAATTTGCATTGATTTCACTAATCTGAAATAACATTTGGAAAAATATCTTTGATATGAAAAAATATGTATCGACAATTTTTATGACACATTTATTATTTCTATCTCATACATTTTTAGGACAGTATGTGAAAAGATATATATATATAGCAATGCTTTAAGTGAAAAATAAAGTGAATATATCTATCTTGTGGATTTTTACAACATTATGAGAAAAGATGCCAGTGTGTTATGTCAAAATTTAAGTGAATACATGGAGAACAGGATACATGAAATTATTACTGTAAAGCAGAGGTCACCCGAGTGGTGGTGCGCAAGAAAATTTTGCTGGTCCCCAGAAATATGTTGAATATACTTAAACATCACATTGTCGCGTATTCAAGATATCAGTCCTTATTTTCCAGTTTTTAAAACATTTATTATGATGACACACAAACAATTAAATATAAATTGAAAGCTGCTATTTTGTGGGTAAGCACACCCACCAATTTCGGGGCCTCCGTTATTGGCCAAAGTTTACAGACTGACTGAATTTCCCCATCGGTTAGGGAAGATTTACATATTTCCCTTTAGGGATTACTCAGAAGCAAACCGCCACACACGTTAAGCTATTTTAACATGCATTGAAAAAAATTCAATTCATAACAATAATTTAACATTTAAAAAATCATATTAGTGGTCTGCTGGATTTAAATTGTGAATTTACTGATCCGTGAGCTCAAAAAGTTTGGCGACCGCTGCTGCAAAGCATTTTCTGAATAAGTTTTTTCTTTGTTCTTTTCTTCAAGAATCATTTTTTGTCCATGTTATATCAAAACACATTGCAAAATAATTTTATTGAAAATTTTGAATATTCTATGCATATCTGAGTAAGAAACACTGCATATTATACATATTTTTCTCTTAGGTTTTTCAACTTAGCATTTCTAATGAAATGCATGAAAAAGTACTTACTGATTACTGTAATTATATAAGTCTTTTAGGAAATTAATGTTACAAAGAGGGCAGGGGTGCCCAACCCAAATCTTTTGGTGGGCCAAGTAAAAATTTACTAAACTGAGGTGGGCCGTGCATATAAAAATAAAACAAATTTAAAATATTTTATTATCCTACAACATTCAAAATATTTTGTTACCTTACAATTAATGTAACACTTGTTTTTGTGTTTTACTTGAGATTTTTTTTAATAACAACGGATAATTTAGTTGACGTGCATCGTAGTTGATTGGTCATGTTTTCATCGAGCAACCTGCTGCGATACTTAGTTTTTACCAGGTTTAATTTGGAAAAAAATGACTCACAGCGATAAGTAGTTCCAAATGCTGAGATAATGCGCATAGCGAATTGTTTTAAATTTAAAAATTTATCTTCGAGGATATATTTTTGATAATATTCAATCTTATTCCTTTCACACAGGCTTTTTAGCTCGATGCTTGATTGTAATTCTATTAGCTCCATTTGTAAATTTGGAGATGCTGATTCCACCTCTACATTAAATAGAGCTAAAAATATTACAAACATTTCCTCAAACTTTTGTATGTAGGAGAATCTGGTGTTGAATTCTTCAAATAATTTTCTGATTTCCGTAGAATATTTGAAGAGGTTTTTATGGTCACTTTTATAGTCATTTAACAACGAGAAATGAATCAAATTGTTTGATTGCAATTGATTTTCATAAGGCTGCAGCTTTGCTACAAAGGCCTTTATATCTTGATAACAATCGGTAATCAACTTATTTTCACCTTGTAACTTCTGGTTTAGCTTATTCAGTTTCATTGTTATATCTGTTAGAATACATAAATCTAGAAGCCATTGGTCATCCAAAAGTTCACTTGTAGTATGACCATTATTGTTCATGAAAGTTTTAATTTCTTCCCTTAATTTCCAAAATCGCAATAAGCAGTTTCCGCAATTTAACCACCAAATTTTGGTGTAATAAATGATATCACCGTATTCAGATTCCAGTTCCCTAAGAAATTGACGATGCTTCAATGGATTGTTTTTAATTGAATTAATTACCTTGTCAACAACTTTCATCACATGTGACATACTTAACACTTGTGCACATAGATTCTCGAGATGCAAAAAACAATGATAAATTAACATTTCAAAATCATTTGAACTGTTTCCTAAAGCTTTTGTGTGATCAAAAATTAATGAAACAGCACCAACATTTTTTCCAACCATTGATGGGGCTCCATCTGTTGCAATGCCTACAAGATTTTTCAAATCTATCTAACAACTTTGCACGCAATTTATGACAGTATCCTTAATATCTCTTTCGGTGGTAGTACCTTTCAAACTCACAAGTTCGAGTAGTTCTTCAGTAATATTTATTTGACTATCGGCACCTCTAATAAAAATAGCAAGTTGAGCAGTATCATTTATATCTGACGTTTCATCCAAAGCCAGTGAAAAATATACAAAGCTAGCTGTAATTGTGTTTAGCGATGCACAAATCTCACGTGAAATGTTTTCTATTCTTTCTACAGTTTGACGTGACAGACTATTTTGAGTAAAGTTATTCTGTTTTTCTGGCAGATTTCTTCAACTACGGCAATTAGACAGTCTTTGATATAGTTACTGTCTGTAAAAGGCTTTACTCGAAAGCTAGCACTGACAATAGCATTTGATTGGGCAGTTTGCTTATGAAATATGTATTGTCGAGATGTCAAATTGTTCTTCAAAGACTGTAACTTAGCTTTCCATTCACCAACAGTAAGTTTATCAATTTCTCCATGTTTTTGTTCATAGTGTCTTTTAAGGTTGTATGATTTTAAAACTGAAATTGAATAATGACAAATCAAACACACAACATTGTCTTTTGCATGATTAAAAAAGTACAAATTTTCCCATTCACTTTGAAACTGTCTATTTTCATCTTCAAGTTTCCTTTTCTTTTCAATTTTTCTTTCAGCCATGACGAATAAATATATAATAGAAATTTATTCAATAATTATTGATATGATCAAAAAACAGCAAGTTTACCTTTTACTGGATCACAATCGCAACAAAGTTGAAAGTTGACCAATTGCACTTGTTGGTGGAAGAATATCTCTTAACCTACAAGGTTCTTATCTACAGTAGATTTATGCTGCCATCAGAGGTTACGTAGTATAACAACTATGTGTGTAACATCTTCACATTTTATACTTGTGTTACAGAATTTCGGCATAAAATTGATTTAGATTTTTAAAATTTTTATTTCAAATGCAAAAAAGCAATTAAGCAAAGAAGAACAGCATTGTAATTATTACACTGTTCGACAAAAAAAGTTTTTTTCCTGCCCGATAGCCAAATGTTTAGTTTCTTATTGTATGATATTAATTATTGCACCATGATTAAAATATATCATAAAATGAAAAAGTTACATAATTTCAGAAGGTTAAAATATTAAACATCTTTATTCTGCTGCCGTAATTGTCTTACATTTCTATTAGCTGGATTTACAGTTCTGAGGCAACTCATTAAATCCATCATCGGATTCTTTCTTTGCCAAATAAAACAAGAAAAAGACTACTAATGTCATTGGTTGAGTTTGAATAACAGCCGGAGATGGTACATATGGTTTTATATTACAGAAAATAAAAATTTACAGTTAAAGTTTACATTTAAAAGTTGAAATGCAGTTAAATGAAAATTACACCTTTGAAGGTGATGCGGATAAGACCTTGCGTCTGTCCGTTGCGTTTCCTGTTTACAGAATGTCCCGGTACGGGGTTCAAAAGTTTCAGTTGGGGTAGAAAGGCAGGAAAGTATGGTGCACTCAGTTACAGTTAAGTGAGAGGAATGTAGGAAACAACTACTAATCTGAACTTAAAAATATAGACATAAATTACTTCTCTGACAAATAAAACTAAATATACTACTCACTCAATGAAGTTCTCGTATAAAGAGGAATAGCATACCCAAGCTCATCTGCTTTCCTCCATCCATCAATACAATTGCTTAGAACTCAAATGAAGGGGGAAAAAATTATTTCGGAAAAAACTGCACAGGGAGAGGTGGGGGTGGGTCAAAACACGATATTTTCAATTAACTGTCTGTAATCCAAATGTCTAAAATAATCTAGACAGAAACTTCAATTGGGCTGCAAAAAGTCTCCAAATGGGCCACGGGTTGGGCATACCTGGTCTAGGGGTATGTTGAACGAGCAGATATTTTATATTTAAGATTTAATAAGCATTAAGCTGATGTTTTACATCTACAGGTTGTTAAACCTGACTATAGGTACATGCTGCTGGGAAAAGTAAGTGCGCTACTTCTCCAGCTTACATCCGGGGGTTCAGAGAGTGGTGCTGGTGTCACCTGACCGTAAATTACTCTCATCCATCCTGATGTGGTCAGTTCCCAACCAGGTTGGAAAATATGCAAGGGAAAATTATACAAATATTAACAATCGACAAGAAAAGAAAAAAATTTTAAAAAAAGAGATAAAATAAATTTTTAAATTTCAAATTTTGTTGAGTAGAAAGAAAGAAATAAAGTCATATTAGTTATGGGAGGAAAAGTCTTAGGGATTATCCCATGGTTTCGTCAGATCAGCAGATGTGGATGTCAAATTCGGGCCTTGTCTTCCTATTTTCTTCACATTGTACCTGTCATTTGGACAAACTTTCCTGACTTTTGCAATATTTTGGTCAGGATTTCACACTTACTCCAAACTGGGTTTTCTTGATTGCAATCTTGTCACCTTTGTATTTTCTTGCTTCTTTTTGATGTTTATATTGTAGTGTAGTCTACTTTGTTCTTGTAATTTCAGAATATTGGATTTGGCATCTTCTCTCATTTGTTGTTTATTCTGTAAAGATAATTAGAAATTTTCTTCCTTAAGAATGACTTTGATTTATGTCATCTTTATTTTTCGTTTCGTTGCCTGTTAAAAGTTAAAATGGTGTATATTTGGTGGCTACGGATAAAGTGCTATTACTTATTCTTTGAACTGATGATACATGTTTATACCATTTATTGGGATCTGTAAATAAAAGCTTTTTAGGACTGGTATTAATATTGCATGAATTTTTTCTACCTGACCATTCCTGCTTGGTACACCTGTTGTGATTGAAATTAACTCAATATCTTCATCCTGACAAAATTTCTAAAATTCTGTAGAAATGAATGCTGATTCTTTGTCAGAAATTATTCATCTGGGACTTCCAAAGATTACTTGTAATTTTAATTTGTCTAAAGCATCGTGAGCTGAAGTAGATTTTACAGGATAAATCCACATAAATTTGATGAAAGCATCGGTTACAGCAAAGATGTATTTGTAATTTTTGTTTGTATTTGGGAGGTAAGTGGTATATCAACTTTTGGTATGGGATGTAAAAATCCTTCTTGTTTGCCGAATTTTTTGGATGAAAGAATGCAAGGAATACAATTTACAATAACATTTTCTACAGTCTTATGCAGATTTAGGGAAAAGAATTGTTGTTTGACTAAATTTTCAGTTTTGTTGATGCCAAAATGTCCTTTAGAATGTTCAAGTTGTGCAATTTGTTTTTGCATTTCAAGTGGAACTACTAAAAGTTCTTGGTCGTTGACAATTTTGTACAGCACATCGCTCTTTAATGTGTAATTAGAGGCTGAAGATGATTGTAATATTTGTTTGATACTGGATCTAAACTCATCATTAATTTGTGCTTCTTTAATTTTTTTATTTTTTGTCTTATTGTTTTTATGACCATGATTGGATAACGACTGAGCGTGTCAACATGTTGCATTTGTTTACAGGGCCTGTGAAGTGTTTCGCAATCGAATTCTTCTAAGTGCTATCCTAGGTGTTAAATCTTTCTTTGACATAGTTTTTTAAAATGTTTAGTAATCTGTGATTATTTGAAATTTTGTGATAGTTTTTTTAAAATGTTTAGTAATCTGTGATTATTTGAAATTTTGTAATAGTATTTTAAAATGTTTAGTAATCTGTGATTATTTGAAATTTTGTACTGACGAGGTAGTGTTAAAATATTTTTAATGCTCTATCGCTAAGATCTCTAGCTCGTAGCTGGAGTATTTCTCTTGAGGAGAAGTTTTACCACTCTTAGTGTGTTGGATGAAAGTTCTGATTTGAGTCCATTTGTAGAAGCATAACACCAAACCGTTTTGCACTGACATCGCAGGATATTTGTAATGGAGCATTTTGCTGATAAAGGTGCAATGCAGGTTCCTGAGACAAACTTGTTTCAAGGAGAGAAAAGCTTGTTTTTGTGTTGGACCAAAGGTGAATGGAACTTTGTCTCGTAAAAGATCGCTTAAAGGTCGTGTGATTGATGCATAGTCCTTAATAAATTTTCTAAAATAGCCTGTTAGTCCTAAAAATGACTGGATATGCGGAGTGTTTTTAGGCATTTGAAAATTCATGACTGCATTTGTTTTAGTTGCTGAAGGACGAATAGTAGTTTTATCAATAATATATGGCCAAGAAAAGTAAATTTCCGCTGAAGAAAATTACACTTTTTAAAGTTAAGCTGTTAACCATAAGTAGCAGCAACATCAAATACAGTTAAACTTGTTTTTCTGTGGTAGATAAGGACTTCATAAAAGAAATTGCACAAAAAAAGTATTCGAAAATTTCATATATACTGACATATAAAAATTTTGTTGACATACTATAAAAACTATTTTTATGCGGTGGATAGGGACCGCATAAAAAAGTCTCGCTTAAAAAATATGTCAATTATTTACGAAATTTATGAGAAAGTTCTTCCAAACAAAATAAATTCCACACATGAAAATATTTTAAAAACATTTAATTTCTCATTGTATACACGAAGAAATTTTCAAAAGGCTCATACTTAACTCACTGATACTCATTGTAATCAAAAGCCTGCATCTTCCTATCATGAATTAGTTCAAAATCGCTTTCGTCACTTGAAGATAAAATTCCAATTAATTTATTTTTGGGCACCATAAAGTGATTGATAAGTTTTTGTGACAATAGTCAGTTGCTTGTGAACGTCAGGATAATCGGATATGAGTAATCAAAGCTTCTTTTTGTAATTTCGAACTCATTTCGGGATACTATCTATTTTAAGATAATGCTTTTCTGATTTGTTGGAAAGCTGGATCCCAACATATATTGTACCCACTGTCAAAAAGTCCAGCTCTCTTCATGTATGTCCTCATAATCTATCAAATTATTGGTAATTTCACTGTCATTGAAAGTTTCGTCATCAAGAAAGTGCATTGAGAGAAAGCAATGAAACGTGCATTGTCGAGAGACTGTTTATAACCAATGAACAGAGTGTCTTGAAGTGTATGTATGTACATTGATAGAAAACATTACAGGGGCATCAAAGCCGTTGAAATTCACATACTGCATAAAAAAAAAGATTGCACAAAAAAATCGTACAAAAATAAATTTGCACAAAAGTAAAATCGCACAAAACCAGGTTCTACTGTACTTTTTTGAGCTTTGCAATCCCTTTACATTCAGAATTTGCTGGAATTAAAAGGTCATTCAGGGATACAATAACAAACAGTGTTGTCTTTTAAGAAATCTCTAAACACAATTTGAATGTATTTTTGAAATACTGAGGGAGAATTACACAAGCCATAAGGAACTCTATTAAATTCGTATTGTCCAGTATTTCTTATGAAACTGGTGTATTCAGGACTATCAGGGTCAATTTTTATGTGAAAAAAACTATTTTTTTTTTTTAATCCAGATTTAAAAAGAGTATCGTCCCATGCAGTTGGTCAAAAATGTCTTCAGTGAGGGGTAGTGGAAAGAAATCTTTGTTTAATAGTTTTAGAATTAAGAGCACAAAAATCAACACAGAATCTTGTTGATTGATCTTTTTTCATGACAAGAACTAAAGGTGCAGCAAAATTAAATGAACTTTGAGAAATTATTCCATCAGACAACCATTAGTCAATTTGGTTTTTGACCATTTTTAAAATTTTTTCTGCTTGACTTAATCTTCTAGGACATAATGCAATTGGTGTGTCATCAGAAAGGATAATTTGCATTTGTAAGTTTGTATCTTTAATTGTATTTGGCTTTTAAGATTGGATAAGCTGTTCAACTTCATGACACATATCAGTATTCAAAACATGCGATAAATCTACTTTAGAATAAATTGCATTTAAATTTGATAAATAACAATCCTCACTTTGAAAAAGCAAAGTTTCGTTTTTACTAACCAGTAAAAAATTACAATTGCTAATTTTTAATTCAGAAAGATTTGTTTGTTTCCTTCACACTGAAAATCAATTTCATAAAGTGTTTGATCGTAAATGGGTTGCGACGTCAGTTCACGTTTATTTTCTTTTTCGTCCATTAATAATTTCTGTTTTGAAGAGTTTAATGATACATTTTTATTCATTGGGTTTTCATCGTTTCTTGCACGGTTAATGTTTTGAAATTGAGTTGAGTCATTTGGCCTTGAACCTTTGCTAGAATGATTTGGGAAAGCTAATGGAGAAAATGAATATTACAAGTGCTGATTTTGTGAAGGAAAGGGAAAATTTATAAAAGTAAAGATAGCCCGTGCAACGCCGGGCCATGCAGCTAGTCTACGCTATTAAAATTCGTAGGTAAACTATGTATGTTTCCATATTTTCTCACGAACCACACGACGCAAAAACTCGCTAAAGGTACCAAAATTTTGGGAATGATCTGAGGAATCCGCTTTGACCATTTATATTCCGATATTCCAATTAATTAAAAACGTTAAAACGTATAATTAGTACCATTTCTCACCCCCAGGGGAAAATTCTGAACTTTTTTTTCAGGCGTTTTTAAAACGCGATCTTATTTTTATCATGAAACTCACACAAAAAATAATTACAGATTCGTAAAGATCATTTATTTCGCCACGATATGCTATCAGTTATTTGACAAAATAATTATATTTTGTATTTTTTACGATATTTTTAAAATGAGTTGAAATCGATGCGTTTTATGAATAAGATTTCTAAATTGTTCTGCTAGAACTTTCTTTCGCGCTAATGAAAAAAATATTTTACACTAAAAAAGTTCATGCTTTTCTCTTTTAGAATCCGTCATTTAAAACATTTAATGTCAAAAACTAATTTTTTTACGATTTTTCAAAAAATACTCAAAATTTTATTTAAATACTTAATAACTTCTTTATTAATAAAAATAATCTCACAAAACTTTTTTTCCAAGTGTAGAACAGTATTATACATAATGTACAAAGATTGATAAAATATCTTAAAAATTACGGTTAAAAAAGGTGTTTTTCAATTTTTTTTCCCTTTTGCGATAAATATGTAAACATTACTCTTTTTTTAAAGTTTTTGTTTAAAAATTACCGTTGTTTGCAATCGATATATGATGTTTGAAAACATTAACTTAAAAATGAAGTCCGAATTTTTTTTTTTTTTTTTACTTTAACGAATAACGAAATGGAATATTGAAAAAATATTCTTTTATTTTAAAGGTATTTTTTGATACCTGAAATTTGCAGGTAACGTGTGGTTTGACTCTGTAGGGAAGCACACAGCATTTTTGTATTTTTAAGTTTATTAGTTGGTAGCATACATCTCTGGAAATCGGCTGATTCCATAAAGAAAAATACGTACCTATACTAACAGCCTCTGACGTCAGGGCCAATGAAAAACGAACACGATTTGCAATGTCAGATACGGTTAGCAGTTAACACAGATAAATCTGCATGATGAGAGGAGCAAAGTCCAACAAGCGGCCCCCTCATCCAGATTTCACATTCATACTTCAAAAGAACCAAAATTACACAATACCAAAAATTTCGTCACAAAATTTCCTTATGGCCTCTTTAGGTAAGGGTTTAGTAAAAATGTCAGCAATATTATTTTTACTATTAATATACTTTATTTCAAACTAACTATCTACTAAATTTCTCAAAAAATGAAATCTGACGTCAATATGTTTTGTCCGATGATTTTCAACAGGCGAACGGGAGAAATTTATAGCGGCTTGATTTTCACAATAAATAACCGGTAGTTCAGAATAGTTTAATTTTAGCATCAAATTACATTTTGAATCCAAATAATTTCTTTTGCAGCTTCCGTTAAAGATATATATTCCGCTTCCATAGTGGAAAGACTAACACATTTATGTTTAAATGTACGCCAGGAAATAGGGACATTATGTATCATTAAAATTAATCCTCCTATAGAAACACGATCATCCCTATTTGCTGCAAAATCTGAATCAGCAAAACAATTTAACTTTAATCTCTCAACGTGAGATAAATTTAGTTTTAAATCTCTCGTGTCACTTAAATATCCTAATAATTTCAGCAAAGTATCCCAATGTTTTATTCCGGGAGATTCTTGAAATTGGGAAAGGATGTTAACAGCATAACTGATATCAGGCGTGGTTTGATTTGCAATAAATGACAAGCAACCTTAAAGATTTCTATAAGGAAATTTAGACATTTCTTCTACTTCTATAGCATTTGATGGGCAGTCTAATTTAAATAGAACTGCTCCTTTTGCAATAGGAAGTGAAGCATGGGGAAAATTATATTTAGAAAATACTTTACAAATTTTATCAATGTATTGTTTCTGGTGAATAAAATACTGTCCATTTATATCAGAAAATTCAATACCAAGTAACTTAATTTTTCCCAACACTTTTAAATCAAATTTACTTTGTAACAAAGATACAACATTATCAATATCATCTTGTGATTTACCAAACATTACAATATCATCTATATATACTATCAAAAGAACATTTTCCTTATAAATATAAACACAATTGCACCAATTTAGTTTAACAAAATCTAAATTTTCAATGGTGTTATCAAATTCATATTATCATTCTCTGCCACTTTGATGCAATCCGTATATTGCCTTTTTCAAAAGACAAACATTGTTAATTTTATTCAAGCTTTCAAAACCTTGAAGTTGTCTCATATATACACGTTCATTCAAATTAGCATATAAATAAGCACATTTTATATCCAATTGACAATGAGTCCATTTTAATAGGCATACAAATACGACAAAAAACAATCTTAACAAGAGAAAAATTTACTATGGGACTAAACGTTTCATCATAAGATTCTCCCTTTTGTTGGTTATGCCCCTATGCAACCAATCTAGCTTTGTACCTACAAATTTTGCCTTTGCTATCAGTTTTAAGCATATAAACCCATCTACATCCTATAGCTTTAGAATCTTGAGGGGCGAGAACTAATTCTCATACATCTCTTTCTTTCATTACATTAATTTCCTTTTTCATTGCATCTTGCCATTTATCAGACTGGGGAGAGTTTTCAGCATCTTTAAACTGTCTAGGGATCAAAACTTCAATATTCAAAGCGTCAGGACGATTAGCGTTATGATCCACAGTTGAATGGAAGTCAAATAAACTTTTACTACACTGCTATCATTATTCTTACAATATTTTTCTACATCATTAAATGACCTTAATCTAACATCTTTATCTTTAATATGGTAATAAATATCATACCTTTTACCATTTTGATGCAAGATTGCTTCTCTATAAAAAGGAATTGAACTGCCTAATTTTAAATTAGATGCATTTTCAACTGGAGCGTTTACTCTTGAACTATCACCAAGTACAGCTTTACCTGATTCATCAGGACCAGCATAACTAAATGTGTTAAAAGGATTATTAAATTTAAATTCCATCCATTCCGTTTTTCTACTATTAGGGCTAGGCAAGTTTAAAATGCCATTTGAAACTCTTTTAGATTCATCAAAAAGTCGTTGCAAGTTTCAATTAACTTCTTCTCATCCAGTAACCAAATATGGTATCCTCTAGTTCAACAAGCATAGCCAAGCATTATTCCGTGTTTTGCACGTAAATCTAATTTATTCCTGAGCTGCTTGGGAGTTCCCACATAAACATGGCATCCAAATACCTTAAGATTTGATACAGTTGGCTTACGGCCAAAATAAAGCTCATACGGGGTTTTATCTTTAAATTTATGGCTAATTCTATTTTTAACATAAGTAAAACAGACTAAAGCTTCTGCCCAAAAACATTTTTCAATTCCACTGGTATTAAGCATAGCCTGAATACAATCCCTAGCAGTTAGATTAAATCGGTCGGATACACAGTTTTGCTCAGGTGTGTAAATATTTGTCCTCTCACATCTAATACCTAGTTCATTTAAATATTTGGAAAATTTAGAATGATAAAGTTCCATACCATTGTCACATCGTACACTTAATATTTTACGATTCAAAACTCTCTCAGCATTAGCTTGAAAAGATTTAAAGTATTCAAAAACTTGAGATTTTTCTTTAAGAGGAAAGCAGGTCACCATTCTGGAAAAATCATCAGTGATGGACAGAAAATACTTAGCTCCACCACATGATACAACAGGTAAAGGACCACATACGTCCATGTGTACCAACTGTAAAGGTCTAATACTTCTTATTCTACCAATAGGTTTAAAAGCGACACATTTCATTTTAGCTAGTTTCACAATCTAATTTCTCATTCTTAAATTTAGGTAAACCATTTACTGCCGAAACTTAACTAGTTTGGACTAAATAGTCAATATTCATATGACAAAATCGATTATGCCACAGCACAATATTTCCAGATTAATGCTTATTTCCCTCTTTTACATTAGAACTTTCTACATTGTTATACACATCTTTAACAGGATATTTGGGTTTTAAAAAATAC
Source organism: Trichonephila clavipes (assembly GCA_019973935.1). Taxonomy (NCBI): domain Eukaryota; kingdom Metazoa; phylum Arthropoda; class Arachnida; order Araneae; family Nephilidae; genus Trichonephila; species Trichonephila clavipes. Next base: position 112,142 of record BMAU01019472.1, read on the forward strand.
AAGTCATTGAACCTTTTGGCAAAGAATAACTTCTCACCTTTGGGTGCAAAAAACCATAACATACCATTTTCACATTTAAAGGTACAATTTGCTTTCTCTAATAAAGGCGCTGATAACAGATTTCGTCTCAATTTAGGTGAAAACATAAAGTTTTTTAAAGTAATAGAATGCTCTCTTCCATTTAACTTTATATAAAATTTAACAGTACCTATACCTTCTATTGGACTTTCTAATCCACCTACGGCTAATGACATAGTTTTACCCTCTATATTTTTTAAATCACTAAACAAATTTATATTATTGCAGAAATGTCACGTAGCAGCAGTATCAATAATCCAATTGAATTTATCAATTACTTCATTTACATTAGTTTCCATAACAATTTCGTTTTTACTTTTTTCTTCAAAACAATAATTTAAATTAGATGCACTAAATTTTCAGGAATTAGAATTTAAATATTTACAATTTCTCTTTAAATGCCCTTGTTTACATAAGTAGCAAGACCCTATTCTTTCTTTAAGATTTCTTAAATTTAGACTTATTTCCATCTTGTTTTGGTTTAAAATTTTCAGAAACATTCTGTTGCTTAAATTTACTAGTAGCATAGGCACTAACAGAATTATCAGTAAATTCTAACTTACTTAAATAATTTTTTAACTGCTTTAACCGATTTTCTTCGGCAATTGATTCAATCTCAATTTTATCAAGTTTAAAATCCTCATCAGGCCAATGGTACAAAATTTGCACTATACCTTGAAATTCAGGAGAAAGTGTCCTGATTGCTTGGAAAGCACAGTACATATCATTTAATGGATGTCCGACATCCTTTAATCTTTCAACCATCTTCCGAATTCTGGCTATAAATTCAGCAATACTTTCAGTGTCTGGATTGAACTTGATAGATAAAAACTCATCTAATAATCGTGTAACAGATGCTCTGGAAACAGGTTCAAACTGTTCCTTGAGAATAATCCAAGCTTTAGATGGACTTGTAGTGGAACATACCAAAGTTCTGTATTGCTTGTCAATACCGTAGTATATTGTTGCTAGAGCTCTATCCTGTCGCTGTTTATACTCTGACTAGCTGGTATACCCCTTCTTCGCACTGGTAAATTGAAAAATAAAATTATAGATATGGAAGGATAAAGAAACTTCTAATGAGTTAATTTTAAGTGAATTTCAAAGTAAACATCAAGGAAAGAACAATTTAGTCAATGGAATAGCGAAATCATTTAAATAATTAAACTGTATTTCCCTAGGTAATTTGTCAGTCAATATATAAATAATATTTAAATCAAATTAAACATTATTATACACGCCACTGTGGGAGACGATTTCTGCAAAAATAAAAAGGGATGATATAGTAAAGGAATATTTTTTAAAAGTATTTAAAATTTGGAGAAATTCTCTTGAGTTTGAAAAATAGAATTATTAAATTTTTCACACCAAGACTTTATGAACATTTGCTTCTAAATGAGTAATAGCCAGTTATTAATCAACTAAAAGTTTTAGTGCATTAATAGAAATTTTAATACACCATAACAAAATATTCGGTAAATGTTTAGATGATAATTAATATGTTATCTTACTTAAGAAATGATTTAATCTTCAAAATAAAAAACTAAATTTAACAAATTGATCAGTTTGGAATATATTTTAGGATTAAATCAATTTGTTTATTGAATACACAAAGTTAAGAACACACTCACAATCAGACTTAAACATAATTAAATACTTAATACTTCATTATAAACAATGTTTTTCGTTTGTTTGTTTGTTTTTTTTCTGCTTGAAGGATGATCAAATTGACTGGGGAACTGACTCTTGAACATGCCACATAAAACTGACCATGAGAAAAACAGTCATTTCTTAGATCTATGCCGGCCATTTTCAAAGTTTGTCCCTGCACTTTATTGATAGTCATGGCATAGCAAACTGTTACAGGATATTGGATATGTTTGAATTCAAAATGGTAGTCCGATGGTATCAGAGGAATTCTTGGGATAAATACGACCTCTCCTTCGTATTTTCCTGTTAGGATCGTTGCCTCGATGACGTTGTTGTGCAGATTTTTCACCTGAAGCTTGGGGCCACTGCACAGTTTTGGGGGATTAAAATTACGCAGTAGCATTATTGGTGCTCCAATTTTGAGGTTGAGAAAATGAGGTAGTATTCCAGGTGGATTAAGAATATTCAAAAACTTCACCGTATAATGGACAGCATCTTCTGCCGCCATTACTGAATCCACAGATTCATACTTTGCATGTTTAGTGGTCAGTTTGTTTAACAGAAAGTTGTTGATGTTATTAGCTGAGTCGTTTGTTGGAGTAAGAATAGCTCTTTCCTTCAACCATGATAAGCAATTTATTCCTATCTGATGGATATTTGGATATATTCTCTCAGTCAAGATTATCAAATCTCCAACAATATTACCAAGACTTTCTGGAATATTTATTCTTCCTTCCATTTCCTTAATCTTTCCGTCTCCTATATCAATGAGTAGTTTGGAAAAAATTTCTGCTCTCAAATCATGTTGCAGATGAACGCGCATATTAATTCTTCAAGATACAACTTTGATATGAGGCCATAAAAAGGATGTCTTAAGACAGGCCTTGACGATATCTGATAGTGTTCTTCGTAATACAACAGGTAAGGTCTGTCTAAAGTCACTGGACAATAAAACAGTTAGTCCTCCCATGATTTGGTTGCAACCTCTTATGTCCTGGAGTGTCCTGTTTAGAGCTTCAATACCTTTCTTGTGCGCCATAGTACACTCATCCCATATAATAAGTTTTGCTTCTCTGAAAACATGTGCCATATCACTTTGTTCAGAAATATTACAGTTAACAGATTCAGAATGATGCAAGTTGAGTGGTAATTTGAATGCAGAGTAAGCTGTTTTACCTCCATCAATTAAAGTAGCAGCTATTCCTGAAGAAGCAACGGCAATAGCTATACTTCTTTCACACCTGATTTTGGCAAGTAACAAATTTAAAAAGTTTTTCCAGTTCCACTGGGTGAATCAAAGAGATAACACTGACCTGAGTTGGAAATAATACTATTTAATATTTTGTCATATATTTCTTTCTGTTCTTGATTTAATTTGGGAACATTTTCAGCCACGATTTTGCTCAGATGAACGGTGTTGTAAGCTAGTTCCTTCACATACTGATGGTTACTGATTGCAAATCTTGCCTCTCGTGATGGGGATAAAAATCCGAACTGTAAGAGTTCTTTACCCAACATAGATATGACAATATCTTCAAGAAGAATGAGACACATTGATTGTAAACAATATCAAGATATAAATCGATATTTCCTTGCTCTGCTTCAATTTGTTTTTTAACATCTTCTGATAAACTATCTCAGTGTTTCTCTCATAGTTTCATTGAGTCTCCAACTTGACAGAAAACTAATATTATGGCAAACAACTCACAGATTTTATTAGGAGATTCAGAGATCGAAGCTTCTTCTAATATGCTATTCCAATGAGCATCATCTTCCAGAAAGCCAAAAGCTTTGCAAGCTTCTTGGAATGATGGCTGGACTACTCCTGTTACAATTTTTAATGCAGTAAATGATGTTGGCCCAGGAATCTTATGTAACAGTAAGTGTAAGTAATAGCACTCAGCATTGCCAGGATGTACAGTATATACTCTTCCCAAAACCTGATCTTTCTTGATTTCCCGATAACCAGAAACAGCCTTTCCTTTTTTTCCTTCTATAAAATTTGCTATTGTTCCATGCATAGTATACTGGAACTTCACAATACAAAAGAGTTTGCAAAGTTATCAACTTGGCAGAGTTCAAAAAAGGCCATGAGTGTAGTTTTTTGAGGATTGATGATTTTGTGAATGGCATTGTCTTCTGTAAAATAAACTCTTTGTCCAATTTCTAGATGTACAGAAAGGTTCATTACAGGAGGAAATCTCTCATGAACAGGAAAACATAGAATCCGCCAGGCTGCTTCAGAGCTACTGATGTATCGACCCGACTCATACCTTGTCACCTCATCTTGATCTTCAACACTGAATGTCGCTTGGTCGGTTCTCTTATTTACATATTTGCAAATATACTTTATTGATTTTACAGAATTGCAAAATTCAACATTGATATGAGCATTGAAGGTGCAGGACAGAACGGGATTGTATGGTACAACCCACCGATTGTCAACATTATTACCTTTGATTTTTGTTACTATTCCACCGTCTTCCGGAGATCTTCTACGATACTGGGGATATCCATCTTCTCCTGTTTGAGTTTCCTTCTGGAAGCACCTTGGATATTTTTTTTGTGCAGTTACCATTCAACATACAGGGTCAACTTTTGTTGATGTGTCCACATGGGCCGTGAATCATGGTGGTTCTTATAATTTCATAGAGGGCAGGGTCAAGTTTAGAGTCGTGTAATTCAGCACAAATAACTTTGTCAATAGATTCTGGTCTTATCTTATCTTTTAACTATAGAAGAATATGAACGTGAGGGAGGCCCCGTTTCTGCCATTCTACAGTGTACATGTGACACCTTACATTAATAAAAATGCAACCTTTCGTTAGAAGCCTCGTCATATGTTTTACTTTTGCACGGAAGACCCTTGCAATTATATCATGTGATTTCTGACCTTGATTCAAAAGATCAACTATTTCTGGCCATTTAGGTTTGCACGTAAATGTAATAAATAAATCTGGTTGTTCGAAATGTCACACATAGGTCATAGCATCTTGAGTCCTTTCATGCATGTAGCAGGATCCACCAGTGAAAGAAGATGGCAACACAACCATTTTACCTAATTCAGATAATTGTCCGTCAGTTGCTGTTATCACATCCTTAAGGTGAATGTTTTCTTCACTTCTCAGTTTTTTTTGGTTGTGACGAATCCAGTTGAGTCTTTCAGTCTCAATTTTTGCTAACATGTCAACTAAAAACTGATTTAATAGATTGCGAAACAACAATAAATAACATACTTCACCATGTCGCTCCATAATTCGGTAGCTGTAAAATTCGGAAGCGGACACTGTCTTACTCAGATGGATTTTAGTCATTTCATGACGTTTAGGTATATTAATTTGATAGCCATCTTCTCCACGGAAGAACATCAGAGGGTACTGAAATGCATCATAGGCACGATGTGTCTCATTGATTCGCATCAGTGTACCGCTTCTACAACTGAGGTCAATATCTCGTTTTTCAAACTCTTGTCCAACGATGACAACTGCCAATTCTTTTGTCTGAGGAGCAGTAAAACAGCCTTTATGTTCCCTGAAAGGCTTTCTTTCAGCGTTAATAACTACTTTAAACTCTTTCTGGTCTTTAGGTACTGAATCAATAGCAGCCTTAAAATCCTTTATGTACTTGTTATGCTCATGCAGTGACTTTTGAAGTTGACTTATCAATTCTGGTTTGATTCCAGGATAAATTCCACAGCGGATGTCTTTTTCACGGTGATCATTTCCCATAAAATAAATTTGGAGAAATGAAGGTTTTTGGATGAGCTCTAGCCATTAAGCTTCCTATTCTGTGATAAACCTGCCCTTGCACTTTAAATGTTGACATAAAGTTTCCCTCCTTTATTTCTTTAGCTCCAAAAGATGTCATTTGAAAACATCCATTATATTTACGAATAGTTAAAAGAAAATGTTCTGATAATGGATCTTGATGGGTAAGAAGGCTGTGTAAAGGTTCAGGATAGGGTTCAAGAGTAGGGAGTTGAACTTTACCTCCACTGCAGCACATTCCTTGGGTCTCATCCTTCCATTTTAGAGCATGGCACCAAGAGCTAGGTAACCTAGGCCCAAGATTTACGATTTCATCCATTGAATAATCAATATTAGGGTTATATTTAAAAGCAGATAAATGCTTGGAGGTCCAAGGCAATAATCTAATTTCAGATATTTTTTCTTTGTATTTATTATTTTTGGTTCGAGCAACATGGGAGTTTTTAGACACATAATTTTCACTGCTTTTCTATTGACTTCGGGATGCTTTTGAGTATATTTCCGAACAGCATCTCTATGAACTTCTGGGTGACTTTGAGTATATTTCCGAACAGCATCTCTATTTACTTTTAAGTGGCTTTGAGTATATTTCTAAACAGCATCTCTATGAACTTCTGGGTGACTTTTTGAGTACATTATAGTACAGCCTTTCTCACTTGCTTATATCGGATTGAACTTGTAAATCTTTTCCTACGCTTTGTTCCTCTTTTTGATTGAATAGGAGTAGACTCATCTGATTTACATACATCAGACTTACAGTTGTATCCATGCTGAAAGGAAAAATATTTTTCACATCCTATTTGTTCAGTGGAGGTTAATAATTTAGGCTCATTAAAATGGCTTAGTTGAATGCTATTAATTATTGCTTCATCTAAAGGAACTAATGCATCAAAGTGACCTGCATTAAAATTCCCCGTAAACCAAAGTCTTTGTATTCCTTGCAATGCGTCTCCAAAGAAAGCGATCAAGGAACCATCTTGATACACTTGAAATTTATAAGGAAATATTTCTCCAGCTGCCATAACTTCACAAATAGATCCATATGTATAAGATTTCGACATTTCAGTATTATACAAACGTTTAGTACCGTAAGGAGCTCCAGATGGCCCCTGAGTCAAACACTTAAACCTTTTCCATTCATTACATACGTGGCGCACTATAGCTTTTCTAATTTGAATAGCCATTGATACGTTATCGTGTATAAAATATGACAGGGCGGAAAATAAGCAGGCTCTGTCACCTAGAATTTTTACGATTTTAAAAAACATATTCATTCCATCAACTGTAAGCTGCTGTACATTCATTTTTTTTAAGAATGTGAATTTGAAAATGAGAAAAATTTATTCAATTTGTTGAATTGAAAAATGTATTCAATAAAAACAGTTGATCAGTCGAATCTGGTACTATTTTTAATGCTTGTAAATAAATGTTATTCTACTCGCACATTTAAGCACACGCATATAAACCAAATAATATATTTTAAAACGAATTGATACTGTGAACAAACTTGAGCAAATGATAAATAAAAAAAATACAGCTTTTTCGAAAAAATATTATTTGAACTGCTTGCAATTAATTAATGCTATTCATCTCGCGCATTTAATCACACATTTAAGCCAAACGATATGCTTCAAAGCGAATCGCCATTGCGAACAAACATAAGCAGGCAATAAAAAAATATTTTTAAGTGGTAAAAATACTACTTTCAGTGCTTGAAAATAAATGTTTTCACCTCGCGCATTTTGGTACATAAAAAGATTTAATGAGCATTAAGCTGATGTTTTACATCTATAGGTTGTTAAATTTGATTAGGTGTGTGCTGCTGGGAACAATAAGTGCTCTACTTCTCCCGCTTACATCCAGGAGCTCAGAGAGTGCCACTTGTGTCGCCTGAGCGTATATTACATTAATACAAGATTTTCTTTTGATCATTACATTTTTCATTATAACTTTTATTGTATTCCGTGAACACTCTTAATAATAATTTCTGATACTATTATTCTGTGAGTAACTTAACTGCTGAGAAAAAGTTAGAAATTAACCCCCCACCCCCTTTTCCTACTGCTGCATATTGTTATGCAGTGTATTGAAGGAAAAGAAAAGTCATGTTTTTCTACCTAAAAATTGTTTACTTTCACTTTAAAAAAGAAAGTAAAAAAAGGATAAATTAATAAAATGAAAATAAAAAATTTAATATCTAGAGTTACACTATAGTAAAAAATAAATTATAATTTATCTGTTGTGGGATATATCCTGAAACATGGTTGAACACATAAACCATTATCACATTCAGTGCATTTATACAAAAAACTTAAAAGCTCCTATTACACACAGGCGAAAATGACAGCAAATGAAGAATAGAAAGGAGTACACTCAACCGAAAAAAACCTTGGCTATGAATTTCATTGTTCCTGGAATGTATTCTTTTAAATTCCTTCCCCACCTCTTCTCCAAAATAAGTAAATTTTTTTCAAATCCTGTCAATATCATGTTATTGTATTCCAAAGCTGTGGGACTAGTTTTAAACAGAGCAGCACAATACAAAATACCCTCCTTTGGAAGGACAAGTATACAGTCTGGGACACTAAAGGCACCAGCTCAGCAGGACGAGTATACACACCTGTGGCACTTAAGGGGTTAAGCCATGCATTTTGTTGTTCTCATTACAAACTTGAAATTTATAATTTTTATTTCCAAAATATTTTTTAATGATTAAAAGTTATATATTGATGAAATTTGGCCATATTTAGAAGAATCAGAACAATTATGTTTATTGAAGGTCATTATTAAGGTTATGAATATCATTAAAATGTATTTACTAATAGAGATACTGTAAAATCTAGCGTATAACGTGCACTTTTAAACACAAAAAATAAGGCCGAAATTTATGTGTGCACGTTATACACCAGGTATGAAAATGAGAGCTTTAAAAATTTTTTAAAAAATGAGCATAGAAAAAAAATAAACTTCTACATACATCAAAATACTGCTTATTTAAAAGAAATGACATTCTTATGAACTTAAAGGGTTGTAGTTCTCGAAGTATACTATTTTTTTAAAGCTTTGGATGATACCGCAAATACATTTCTAGTTTCTTCGTGAAAAAGGGGGGATGCATGTTATATGGCGAATGTACCTAAAAACTAAAAATCGCAGCTTGAAAGCATAAGTGTGTGTTATACTCCGGATTTTACGGTAATTAATTTTTCTTATAATGCAGAAGACTGAAAATTGAAAAATTAATTAGTTGATGTATTCTTTGCTTCAATAGCAAATAAATTAAAATTATTCAACACTTGCAAGGGAAAAACTGTAGGATTTCCATTTGTTTTAGAATTTCCAGAAGGATGGTTCTGCTCCCGCATTACTATACGGTTATGGAGGTTTTAACATTAGCCTTCTTCCTAGCTTCAGCGTTTCACGAATCATCTTAATGAGGCACTTGAATGGTGTTCTAGCAATTCCTAATATTAGAGGAGGAGGGTAAGTTTAAAAGTTTTCATTAACTAATCTTGCTGTTATTATTTTCCCTTAAGGCTGCTTGAAGAAAAAAATCATTTAGAAATTGTTTGTATTGTAATTTTTCATACATATTAATCGAACATAATTCATATTCTTAAAAATTTTTGTATATATAACCATATTGTATTTTTTGTGAATTGAAGATTTTCTTAATTCATTTATTATTATGTATTGTATAATTTTCATTGAGTAATTTGATGAGTTTGATTGTTCAGTAATTATTGTAAAATGAAATATTTTTCTTAGGTAAAAGATTATCAATGTATTTTATAAAGTTACACAGCTTTTGAAAACTGTCTTTTCATCTTTTATTAAAAAAGAATGATCAATTTTAAGCTATGAGTATTAAGTTATTAAATGTTACTTTCATGAACTTTAACGTAAAGCAACCTAGTTGCACCTGGTCCTGAACTGTTTATTATACTTAATTTCAGTGTACTCCATTAAATTAACAATATTGACTTTAAATGTGTACATGTGTTTGGAATGTATGAGGGTATGCTGATAAGTAATACACACATACTTGTAGAGCATGAACAAAAGCAAATAACAAGATTGGGAAAATAACATATTAAAGTACTATTCTTAAGCTTCAAAATCATATATTTATTTTTTAACATAGTTAATGTTAAGACTTGACACATTTCTCTCAAGGTGTAACTAAATTTTTTCATTCTGTCACTGGAGAATTGTTCCCACTTTTCTTGAATCCAGGATTTGACAGTTGCCTTTACCTTATTTTTGGAGATGTAATGGTTACCCTTGAGTAGAAAAAGAAAATTGTAATCAAATGGGGCAAGCTTGAAGGAGTAAAGAGGGTGTGGAAATAGTTCAAACTTCGGGTTTTGTGGAGTATATGGACGAGTGTTCAATAATGAAGCCAACGGGCTCCTTGGACATTTGAGATATGCTTTTGAGTAGTTTACAGGTAATTTTGAATCCATTCCTCAATAAGTTTGCGATATTTATCGTCTATGGCCGCGATCAGACTTTTATCAACATTAATAGCATTTCCAGCCCCACATTTTTAAAACTTTATTACTAATTGATTTACGGTAGACCTATCAACACCATAAGCATTCTTTACGCAATAGTGAATGTCAGTAGGAGTCACTTTTTCACCAATTAAAAATTTGATTACTGCATGCTGTGTAACTCTTGTTGACATAGCACCAAAATACATCTCCATGCTTCCACTTCTGAAAATACACTGGATGTATTCAACGACCTCAAAATTACATATACATTTTGTAGGAGAATGTTGCTTCTACTTACCATTCATTTCATTCATGCTATACAAGCATCCTACCTGTAGTTTTCCTGTAAATTAGAGGGAATTGTGACCTTAGTGATGTGTTTTCCCTCTCAGGGCTTAATTGCACCCCTGGGATGACCTAGCAATCCTTCATTTCCCATTTGTATCACTTATAAACATATATAAAAAATCTAGTTACATATTACAACTATTTATTACTTAATCACTGTTTTGGCTATGCTAAGAATAAGTTATTTGGATATATGGCTTCGTTATACAACAATACCTTACTTTTGATTTGCCTACCAATAGATTTGCAATATGTGGTGTAGTCGGTTATACTTCAATCAATCAGCTGGGGATAAGTCTCCAAAGAGACACCACTGTAGACCCATGACAAGACCATGAGAAAATATGTTAAAAATTAAAATAATTTTTTTATTAACAGATTAAAGTTAAAAAGCATGCAATCTTATGCATAGCAAAGATACAAGCTCAGAAACTCCTGTCTCAAGATTTGGCACTATTCATATTTTTATATAAAATATCTAGGTGTAGAATATTTTCATCTGGTGACACCTACCAGGTATTGAAAATAGAATTGGTGAAGTAATGTTTTTCACTTCAATGTTTAACATAATCTGCAAAGTTTTGCCTACTTTCCCCTTGAGAATCATAATTCTAACACTTTTTCATTGCAGCGATTTTTTTTTTTTAATTCAGTATTTTGTTGGGTAATGTGATTTCAAAGACTATTATATTTTTTTCCACTTGATTTATTATACTTTGGTTGCCTCTCATTTGAAATCTGATTTCAATATTTTTGCTCTATTTTAAACAGTTGTGTAAACAGAGTCAAATTCGGTTCTTTTAACATAAAACCCATTGAATACTCACTGTCAATTTACATTCTCTCATGCTTAATGAAAAATAGGAACTTTGTTATGTATAAATACGTTTTAAGAATATGATGATTTCCTTATGTACTTGTAGAGAATAAATGAAAATATTGTAGCATTTATGCAGTTGTGTAACATACAATCCCTGCATTGCAGAGGGCCCTTAGCTATAGGGGAACCAAAGCCTGACTGCCACCAAGTACCTAATCCTTTGTAAATTCCAACTTGGGGACCCAAAACTGACTTTGGGGGCAAATGTTCTCTGTTACACCACTGCCTTTGTGTATTCATATGACTTTATAAATGTATTGTAGTAAAATTTCTTATGAAAATGTTAGTCACATTAATGCTGATTATAGCTGTACTAAAAAATATCCAAGATTTTATAATTTGAACTTGAAACAAGTTTCCAAAGCACCTCCTTAATTAGGGTTGATTTATTCAAACGTTATGTGGAGCAATGTGCTCAAAGTAGGCTTTAGTTGGCTTTTTTTTTTCTTTTTTTTTTGTGCTATTTTGATGTTGGGGGTTATAGCACCAAGTTATTGTTTATGTTCACCAAGATGGGCGATAACATTACAATATGGTTACCTTAATATTTTTATCATCTGTCGATGTGGTTGCCATGGGGATAATGTATATTAGAGATAACTTTTATTGGGGTTTTTTCCTGCTATAGCCCAATTAATTTCAGACAAATTTTTTTTTTTTTTTTTTTTTACATTCTTTGATGCAGTTCGTCGAAGGAACTTGCAGTGCAAGCTTTCACTACTTTGTAATTAGAATTGTTAATTAATTTTAACATACATTATGTAATTATTTTATTCATAATGTAATACAAAAATGCAATTATTATGTGTAATAATCATAATATTCGTTATTTATAATTGTTTCTTTTAACATTTATTTATAAATATTATTACGTATTTTGTTATTTATTTAAAATTAATATTGTTATTTATTAATAACTATTATTGTTATTTATTTATAATTATGTAATACGAGTAATTTTGTGCATTATTTTTATTTTTTTACAATTCGACGATTATTCTTTTTTATAATTACTATTAAATCGTACTATATGAATATTATATATAATTACGATAAAATAATATTCTAAGATAATTATATGCTGCTTATAATATTATTACTACATGTTACTTTTTATTATATATTATTGATATTCATTATTTATTGATTGATCTAGGTTATTCCCAATCTCTTCCTATTTCCTTTATTTGAAATACTTTTCAATGTATTTCAAAACAATTCTTTAAAATTATTGTGTATCATTAAATTACCGCTAGGCCGCCATATTGGATTCTATTTCAGCAACAAGCAGCACTTGGCCTATTACCCCCCGACATCAAACTAGTTCCATTTTTTTGTAAGATTTTAAAAGTATTAAATTAAGTATGCTAACAAAAATTTTGTCTCAACTAATAGACTATTTTACAGGGTGATTACAAATCATGGACCTAAAAAGGGCTTCTTTAATTATGGTAGACTTATTCTAACATTATGTGGAGCAATGTGCTCAAAGTAGGCTTTAATTGGCTTAAATTGTTTTTGTAAGTTTTTAATAGTATTAAGTTAATTATAGGAACAAAAATTTTGTCTCAACTGATAGACTATTTTACAGGGTGAGTACAAATGATGGACCCAATTTTAAAAAATCATATTTTCGAAATTACTGCAAAAATTACAATAAGTTTTACAAAAATGTAAAGAGAAATGTACCAAGTTTTTTTCCCTTCTGTCAATGATCAACAGCACATTCAAGATGACAGTGATTAAAATCCAAACATAGTGACAATGACAGAGAAGAGTTTTTGCATATTACAGTATGCTTGGGTTTTTTTCAGTTATTTTGGTGCCAAAAGTAAATGCTTTTTGTGAAATGTCGCAGGAAAATTGTATGGGTGGTTTTTCTTTGCTGAAAAAATAGTAACAGGGGACAATTATCTAAAAATGTTACGAATTTGGTTATTGCAACTGCTTGAGGACAGTGCAGATTTTGTTTCAGCAGAATGGAGTGCCACCTCATCAGTCTGCAGATACTTAGCTACTTTAAAAAGAAGCTCCCTTACTGATGGATGGGGTGTGCAGGTGACAGGGATTTATCCTTAATCACATGACCAAGATCCCCAGACCTAACACCATGTGATTTCTTTTTGTGGAGTTACGTCAAAGACATTGTTTATGTACCACGTAAGCCGAAAACACTGCCATAACTTAAAAATACATTTGTGCAGCATTATATGGTGCACCATTGATAGAGTGTTGCTACAAGATCTTAAACAAACTGAATTATAGATTGGGTGCAAGCTGTGTAACAAGAGGGTCACACGTTGTACATTTGTAACCAGAAAAGAAACTTGGTCAATCTCTCTTTACATTCTTATCCTAATATGTGCAGTAGTTTCGATAATATGATGTTTTAAAACCAGGCCCGTCATTTGTATTCGCCCTGTATTTACTTAAACTGAGCCCTAAAAAACATTAACTTTAATTATTGCTTTGATTCATTTCGAACAAAGGTTGCTTGACTTGTTGGAAAGCTCTCCTTCATTAGTCATGCACTTCCTCTATTCCCCATTACCAAGTTTGTTAGAACTCTAAATTTTAGAAAGCAAAATTAAGACATTTACATTAATACACCAGAGCCATTTATAATTCAGCATTTAAGATTTTTATCAAATCTTAAGTATAATTTAATTTCATTAATCCTTTAACTATGTTTAATTTTAGATTTAATACTAAAAAATGAAAATAAAATAAATTTTTCTTGTATATAGCAATTTACAAGTCATACGAACAATTTACAGTCGATGTAAATTTTTCTTATTTGAAGTGAAATATTAACTAAAAATATAATTTCTTTTATTAAATAATTTGCATTAATTGTGTGCTTACTGATGAAGAATGTATTTAAATTGTTTATATATACATATATATATATATATGTCAGATATGAATAAAAATTAAAGTTATAAGATTATGCTTTCAAAATTTTACATAAATGTAATGCTTTTTTCCCATACTTAATCTAAAATATGTAACTGTAATATAAGTCAGAAATTTTTATTGGTATGTTGTAACAGTTAAAAAGTGTAATTTTGTTTTTGTTTCAAGCATTAAGGACAGAGGGGGGAAATTTTGCACATTTTCTTGAACACCATATGTTTAAACTTTTCAAGATAAAAGAAAATTAAATCAAATATTTTTGTGTAGGGAGGGGGGTTAAATATTACTGTTTCCTTCCCCCTATTCTGTAATTTGAAATATTCAAAAAGAACACGTTTAAAGATTTTTTTTTACTATGGTAGAATTTCTATAAAGCTATGAATCATTTTTCATTCTCAAACTAAGTTACAAACATTAAGCAGATGTAACTTAATGATTTTATTTTTAGAGAATATGGAGAAAAATGGCATAGTGATGGAAAGATTTTAAAAAAACAAAATGTATTTGATGACTTCCACGCTGCTGCAGAATATCTGATAGAAAACAAGTACACATGTGCCAAAAAGTAAGTAAAAATTCAAGTTAGTATTTGCTATGTTTATATTTTTAATCAAAGTAGTTGGTACTATGAGGGTATCTATCATCATTAAATGCAGAATAAGTTAATTATTATTATGAACTTCTTCACTTTCTACACTAATAGAGAAGTCTTGAATTCAAATCCTGATTTCACTTATGTTTATCTTGGGAATATTAGAAGCTATTGCTGGTTAAATAGAATTGAGCATACATATCTCCCCAAGTGGCATGTAATTTTTATAGACTGAAAGAGACCACTTCAAAGTTTTATTCTTGACATTTGCTTGACCAGTAGCCTTTTTTCATACCAAGACATTAAAAATGATCACTTGCATAATCATTATATTTCTGGAATATTTTTATAAAATGTTATAGTATATATTACATATATCCTGTATGACATGGTAGATTTTAAAAAAATATATGAAATCTAAAGATACAAAATCGGGTGTTGTACTTAATAGAATAAATTGTAAACTGTTGTGTGTGTTATTTAAAACCTTGTAGTTGTATGAGCTTTTTTTGGTAGTTGATTGAAAAATATACTTTAATATTTTTTTTTAAAAAAACTTGTATGATTTTATGACATACTAAATTGTTTTAAATTACAAAATTGCTGTTATGTGTTTTCTGGAACTTTGCCCCTATCATAAAACAGGAAATCTATTTAAAAGAAAAATCATTTTTTTACTTTTAAATTGAAATACCACAATTGGTAATGACAGGATTTTATCAATAATATTAATTTCTTGTTTCATTCATTTCAGACTAACTATAAATGGTGGTTCAAATGGTGGACTACTTATTGGTGCATGTATCAACCAAAGACCTGAGCTGTATGGTTGTGCCATAGCACAAGTTGGGTAAGTAGCCACTGAAGTTTTAAGTACACATTTACTTTTTTAAAGCATTTTTTGCACCCCATTAAGTATGTCTTCATTAATTTTTTTTAGCAAATATTTAAATATTTTTGAAAATAAAATCTTAATATTTCTATTTATGGTAAACATTTTCCATATATTTCTTTTAAAAAATTAAGCAAGAACAATATGAAATTTGTTTGTAAAATTATTTGGAACTTCATAGTAATTAAAAAACATCCAAATTGCCTTTCTATACTTAGTAGTTTTGAGAGCTATTGAGGTAATCGAAAAAAGTATTTAATTAAAACACATGTTTTGCTTGATTTATGCAATAAAATGGTTTTTAAGTATATTTGTAATATGAAAAAGAAATTAACTATTTTGTCTGGGATAAGTTAGCTTAGGATTTGAAGTCTTCAACCTATTTCATACAAATATACATACAAATATACATGCATGTGTGCATGCATTTTGTTCAAGTACTCTATTTATTGTATTGTTTTAATTAAAATGAATTGCTCAAGGCTCAAAAATATTCTCAGAGAGTGCATTGTCACAATTTTTTAAATCAATATTACTCAAATCTATTGCAAAATTGTTGTGTTTTAATCTTTGAAAAAAAAATATTGTAATTAAATTTATTTTATATGCTTATTTTTAAAATAAATTTCTCTAAATTAGTGTACTAAATATCTAAATTATATTGCACATTTATTGTAACTTTAAATATGCTGCTAAAATAATGGTTGAATATTATTCTGGTAACACTTTGTCATTTTTGTTAGCGTAATGGATATGTTAAAGTTTCATAAATTTACCATTGGACATGCTTGGAAATGTGATTATGGTAGTTCTGATGATGAAGAACAGTTTCACTATTTACTTAAGTAAGTATACTCATAAAAGTTGACTATTTTTTTGTATCTTTAAATTGAAATATATTGAAGTAAAATTAATGTATATATTGAAATATCTCAAGCTAGAAGAAAAGTTTCTGCAACTGTTTTGAATGTAAAATATTTGAAGTAATATGATAATTTAGTTATAAATTTTCTAATGCTATGAATAGATTGGTGTAAAATTGTTTTTATTTTGTTGCAATCAAAGTATAAATTTTAACTCACAAATTTCTACTTTTCTTATTAAGTTATTTTTCAACATACAGTAGAACCTGTTTTTGTGCAGTCCCTTTTTATGCTATTTCTTTTATATGGTATATGAATTTCAATGGTTTTAGCGCCACTGCAATGTTTTCTATCAATGTACATACGTGCGCTTCAAGTCGCTCTGTTCTCATTGGTTATAAACAGTCTCTCAACAATGCACATTCCATTGCTTTCTCTCAACACACTTTATTGACGACGAAGCTTTCAAAATGATAAGTGACATTGTCAATAATTTGATAGATTATATGAAGACAGACACAAGAACCAGATTCTTCCAGAGCAGGTAAAATATATGCAGAGATACAGCTTTCCAATAAATCGGAAAAGCATCTTAAAATAGTTGCCAAATCCAAAGGAATTTAAAATTCCAAAAAGAGCCTCTATCATGCATATCTGGTTATCATGACATTTGCAAACAACTTACCAACTGACCGTCCTCACAAAAACTTATCACTTACTTTATTTTACCAAGAAATAAATCAATATTATCAAGAGATAAAAGTGATTTTTTGAACTAATTCATCACAGGAGGATGCATGGTTTGGATTACGATGAGTAGCAGTTAATTATGTATGAGCATTTTAAAAAATTTTCCATGTATAATATGAGAAATTAAATGTTTTTAAAATGTTTCCTTGTGGAATTTAATTTATTTTGTTTGGAAGTACTTTCTCATAAATTTTGTAATTAATTGACATATTTTGTTAGTGCCATTTTTTTTTATGCAGTCCCTTGCCACCGGGGAAAAAAATTTCTGTAGTATGTCAACAAAATTGTTTGTTATATGTAAGTATTTATAATGTTCGATTTTTTTTTTTTTTTTTTTTTTTTTTTTTTTTTTTTTTTTTTTTTTTTTTTTTGTGCAATTTCCTTTTATGTGGTCCCTATCTACCGTGCACTTCAAACTTAATTACTATTGATTATAAGGTATTTGAATGCTAGTGATACAATATTTATCTTTTTATAGAGATTTTTAATTATAAGCAAAGAATGACAGATGCTTATTAGGTGGTATATAATGTAGTTTTAATGTAGATTTTTTTTAAATGTTAAAATTATTTTTATAAAACTTTTAAATTTGAAATATAGTGCAACAGGAAGGATAAATAAGAATTATTGTCGAATCATTAATATCCGTGCATGTTACTACTTATGTTAATTTGTGTGTAAAATTTAAGTTCCATATTTATAAATATGGCTTTTGGAAAAACTAGCTAGTTCCAAAAATTGTTGTTTAGAAATTATTTCGTATTCTTTTCTTAATTATGTGTAATATTAGTGCTGCATCTGATTCTTAAACTTTGGGAAAATGTTAAAATAAGTAGAATTAGTTCATCAAATTCATAACCCTTTAATTATTTTTATTTTTTTTCTTTGTTTATATCTTCATATTTCAACTGGTCCCACTAGCTTACAGATGAAGGAAAATCTGAAAGCAACTCTCTAAATACAGTCGTATCTCTATATAATGAAGTCACTAAATCCCGGAAAAAAGTTCATTATATGGAAAATTTGTTATACAGAGGTTCAGCTTTTGATATACTTTATAAACAAAATTTTTAAAAATTTAAATTCATAATCACAATATATTAAAAAAAGTAATTAATATATGTTTATTTTATATATATCTTACCCATCAAAAAAAAGAAAGAAAAACTGCAAGGAAAACCAAGAAAAAAGAACATCGAAGAATTCACTGTATTTTCAATATTAAGAAAATAATTTTATACTAACATTAATGAATTTTAAGAACATATAATTTAAAGCATACAAGTAATATTAAGCATACATTATTTTATAATCAGAACACGGGGACATGGGACAACTCCGCTGAGGGTGAAAGAGGATATCGAAGATATTTCTAGTGAACTGGACAATGGGGGTTAAAGGTTGCACTTCTTGGTTGAAACATCCAGTTTGGCAAGTTAGGATCTAATAAAACCAGTTCAAAATTTATGATCACCATAAGGGATAATAACTTGAAATTTTTTCAGAAGTACTTTTAAAAAAGGGAGAACAAAAATTGAATTACAAAAAAAAAAGTTTGTTACATAGAAAATGCACTTCGCTACAGAGAGATTATTTTACGAAGAAAATCGGGAAATGTTCAAGGTTCCAGGAAAAAGTTCATTATATAGAAAAATTCGCAATATAGAGGTTCGACTGTAAATTGTATATAATTTTCCCATGGTTGTAATTAATATTTAAAAATTGTGAAACATTTGTTATAGGTTAAAAACTTATTTCTTTTCAATCAAGAATCTGTATAATCATCTTCTGAAAATAAATTATTAAAGTATTTTATTTTTGGTAAATATGGAATCTGCTTAAAACATTTTCTCTGTAGGAATGTCCATACTTAAGCGTTAAATAGTAATTATTATTTTAACGAGTACACATTTTTTCATCTCGATTTTCTTTGTGTGGGACAGGTATTCTCCATTGCATAATGTAAGGGTACCTAAAGATGAGAGTGTACAATATCCTGCTGTTCTTTTAATGACTGGAGATCATGATGACAGAGTTGTGCCATTGCATTCCTTAAAATTTATAGCTGAGTTGCAGTACAGATTAGGGAAATGTGAAAAGCAGGTATGTGCCTTTTAATGCATTGCTCCCAATTTGGCTTGGTTAGGAAAGGTTAAAAAATGTCCATGTAAAATAATCATTGGGGCATTTTTATTTTAAGCAATGTCATTTTTATGTCCAATGCCAAAGACACTTAGATTTTTTTTTCTGAACATTCCATGGGGAAAGCATATAAAATATCTGTATTTGAAATGAATAATAATAAATTGACTTTCTTAGTATTATGTAATTAACACTTAACTGATTTAAAGTCTAAAAATTTTTAATTTTTATTTAAGCATTATGTGTTTACTTGCATTCTATAGTAGGAAATGAAGTAACTGCATTGTATTAATGGTTTGCTTAAATAATCACAATAATTGATTGTTCTTCAACATAAGAGATCTTTAGGAAGAGGGGGGGATATTGCATTTCTGCCTTGTATAGCTGCTTTATCTTTCATTATACTTCAGCTGTAGTTCTACTGTGTTTATTTTAACATCTTACCTTTGCTTAGTACAATTTTTGTATTTTGACATGAC
This sequence comes from Trichonephila clavipes, assembly GCA_019973935.1. Classification (NCBI taxonomy): domain Eukaryota; kingdom Metazoa; phylum Arthropoda; class Arachnida; order Araneae; family Nephilidae; genus Trichonephila; species Trichonephila clavipes. Next base: position 131,998 of record BMAU01019472.1, read on the forward strand.
ATAGCGAAAAGTTGTTTCTTGTTATTTATTGTTGAAAATTACTCTCTCATTGTTTTAAAATTTTTCTACATCTGAGGCGGAAAAAAATACAAACTTAAATCAAAAGATATATTTACATCTTATGAAATGTGACTGAATTTTTAATACCTTGAATACTTTTGTTTTTCCTGGCTTGGGTATCCAAGAGGAAATAATTGCCAACTCATGGCTTTTGTTTAGTTGCTAGTTTGAATCCTAGTGCCACTGAAGACCCAGCGTGGAGAGAGTTTGATGCATGTTAAATGTGTCAAACTGCAAAATCTTTGCATTTGCGTAGTGTGGGATTTTGAAGAGTGGGCTGTCGGCTCGATGTCATCATCTCTTGAATTGTTATTATCCCTTTTGCAGCTTCAAAGAGCGGCATTAATAAAAATCAGATCAACTCTTGTTTCCCTCTCTTGATTGTATATGTTACTTGTTCATGCAATAGGAAATCCAGAAAGTAACCTTTTTTTTTTTGCCAATTGAACTATTTTAACAAATGGTGCACCTTGTAGAAGAAAACAATGTGAATCATAAAACAAAAATAATCTGTGCTCTAGAGTCTTGGGTTTTTTTTTTTTCTAAAATATTTTTTATTCTAGGTAAATCCTCTCCTGATTAGAATTGATGTCCAAAGTGGGCATGGAGGCGGTAAACCTACTTCAAAAGTGGTATGTATCCTTCTATTTGTTTTATTGCTAAGATATATTTCAATCAATGCGATTATTTCATGAAAAACAATTATTTCCTTGAAGACCAATTTGTGGAAACAGTCTCGTTTTCCTTCGTAATCTTTTTCAAGTGCTCTAACGCATGCTTAGCTCGTAGCTGAATTCTGAAAGATTTCTCTCGGTATTCTTCAACCATAATAAGTTTATTTTCAAAATCTTGATTTTCTTCTAAACCATCTAAATAACCTTTATGAGTTATTTCTAAACAGTCTGCTTTTTGTTTAAGCAATTCTAAGCACATTTCGATTTCCTCATAATCGACGCTATCGTCTGTTAATGCGCTTTTCTAATTTATTATATGCTCTGGTAAATGAAGCTCTGAATGGTTTTGTTTCTTTTTATTATTTCCAATTCTACTATCTTATTAATTTAAATGTTCTAAACTTTGTATATTCAATACATCCAATGCTTAAAATTGATCAAATATTCAAAATAAATATCAAATCTTCATGTATTATATCTTCAAAATGGAGAATAATAAATCTTTCCCTACCCCTTCGCTTCTTGTTGACGTCCCAATCAAACCGCCCACCCGGGGGTGCCATTTTGTGGTGTACTTATTATATCCATGGGATCGTTACTAAATTAAATGAGAGGTCTTCATGGTTGACATCAAAGAGGCTTCTTTTGGTAGGCAATTCTGAGGTTTATTTACCATTATAATTTCTAAACTAAAAATTATTTTCTACAAAAAACTGCTACATAACACATTCAGCTCGCTCGCTTCATAACAAGTCGTTTCAGGTCTTTCAGCCGTTCTTTTCTCAGTCCTTTGTTTACAGAAGCTAGCTTCACATAGCAGACACTAGAGGGCACAACAACTTGAGTTGATTATAGCATTTATCAGTATGCATCGCTCATATTCATTCATTTTCTGGTATATATGATGGATGAATGTAAGTTGGCAGTTTTTGATTCACAAAGAAGTTACATTTTTATTCCAGAACGAACTCATTGCAGTGATATATTACTTCCATTTTATTCGCCCTTTATACAGTAGTAGACTTTCTCTCGTCTATTGTGATAACTCTCTCCGGTGTATATAGTGTAAAATACTTTTTATTTATATGATCAAATACAGGTCATGTTTTATTGAAAATGGGAGGGGGATGAATCTTTCCATTGTAAGTTTCGTTTTTAGAGAAGTGAAGATATTTTTTACCTTAGAAGAGCAATGAAAACTAAGAAGCTTCGGAAAAATAGGCATTTGGAAAAATTTCAGTTTTTGACCAATACATCCTTTCATCAGGCTTTTTAATTATACCTTGTATTATAGTTAGGACTATAAAAATGGTAATCGGTGACCATTGGTTCAGTGACATTCCTGGACATTAAAATACTTATCTTTGTTTGTTACAATTATGTCCCTGAGTGAGTTATCAAAAAATAATTCAAAGTATGACAAAACATCATAGCACCTAAGTAAAAGAACAACCAAGGTTTGCTACAAATCCAAATCTCTGTGGTGCAACATTTGATTAAATTGATACACCAATTTCTTGCTATAGCCAAAGTCTTGTCATCATTAGCTCCAAATTCTCTTTCATTGCTGAAACTTTCAGATAAATTTTATCCGATAAGTCGCTCAATATCGGAACTTTTCTGAACAAGGTACAAAAACCCTTAGTAAAAACTAATTTATTGTTAACTGTTTACTTTTATAATATTTAATGCAATAAAAATGGATATGTTACCTTTTCCATTCCAAACAACTGCTTTATAAAAGAGAATTCGTAACAAACTTACAGCTAATCAAAATGCTGCATTGTGGTGCCATCTGTATGGTAAATAAGTTTAATTATTATCTTGCCTTTCTATTTGTACTGAAACGGATCTCAGACGAACATCAAAAAGAAAATAATGCAAGATATAAGTTCACTCTAATCAGAAATGGGAAAATGTGAAGATGTTAATAAGACATGTTGATAATTATATAAGTTACTGAGCAATGTTACAAATGTGCAAATATTATGTATTCTTTAAATCCTTAATATTCAATATCTGATTATCAGCTATTCACAATAATGCTAAGATTCCATGTGGGAAAACCAAGTATTATTTTCATGGATTCGAATAACACATATGAATAATTTTTTGAATGAATATTTGTTGTGTGCTTATAAAAAAAACTTTTCTGTAAGTGAAATAACATTATCCTAACAAACTTTTCTTTTAATAAGCATTTTTCTTAAGAATTTCCATGTTTCACTAAGCAATTAGTCTCTAATGTAGTAAACTTGATACTTCTTTTATTTCGAAGACCTTTCATGCTTTTGAGGGTACTTCTGTATTATCTCAAGCACGTTGGCAAAGATGGGGGATGTTTTCGTTGAAGACAGAGGAAAGGGCCATTGTCTATAGCAAAAAGGTTATTTATTGCTGCATATATCTATACAGCTCTATTTTAAGTGTAATTACTTTTTTACTTAATTTTATAATTAGATGTACAAGTAAGTTTTAGAGGATTATTTTGTGAAAAATGAGATGTCTGGCCAATGCCCATATTCCAACCATTACTTTTAATGCACAATTTCAGTGCATTCATTGTAGGTGGTAATGATCCCCTATGATAGTTTCATTTGGTTTTGCCATTAATGTTATTGCATGGTCAGGCTTACCCTGCAATTTCATATGCTTTGAATTGTCATAATGTATTCACCTTTCATCGCCAATTACAATTCGATGGAGGCGAGGGACTCCTATCCATTTCTCTGGTCTTTAGTGTGTTCCCACCCCAATTTCGTTGTTTTTGAGCCATTCCCATGATTTAGCGACGTAATAAAATGGTTTAGTCACAAACAAGTCTTCATTCAATAATGCCTTCAGTTCTGCATCTTCAAATGCTTCAGACTTTCCTTCATAATCCAAACTCTTTTTAACCATCTTAAGGTTGTTTTGGGCTAATGTTAAATAATAGAACCCAAGTTTGGAATATTTGTTCAGATATAAAAGTACTCAAACATTAATATTATATTCTGGCCTCACTATCCTGTAGAGTAGAGGTTGCCAAACTTTTTTGTGTCATAGACCCCTTGCTATGTTTTTCAGTTTGGGGTAGACTCCTACTTACCTAATATCGAATTTTTGAAAATTTAACAACTTAAATATCTTTTCAACAGCTGGTATAGTGCTACTTACTTTAAAAGATTTAAATTTCCAACTGTAGTGAAGTAGAATAATTAAAATTTAAGAAGTACATGTTAATTAAATTAAAACTTTAGTACATTAAATAACTGAGCAACAAACAAATGATTTTAATGGGAGGGATGAATCTGGTGTTCCAATAACAAATTTTCAACATTTGCCATCAATTTTGTCAGATTTAACTGTAAATTTCCTCAGTTAGTTACATCCAGTCTTTTTTTTTAGTTTGATAAATGTGCTAAAACTGCTTCTCACTTGGAAAAGCAATTGAAACCTTTCTCAAGATATTCTGTATTTCGTAATAAATAACAGTAATATCTTTTTAAAGCCAAAAATTCCTGACATCTGTTTCTAAACTTTACTTCAAAAACTTTTTTTATTTCTAATGGGCTGTGGATTCAAGAACTTCGTTAGCGTATATTTCTACCAGTTCCCCTTGTAATCTAACATTCTTTTTTTTTCTTAATGAGAATCCATTGCCTACTATGATATCACAATAGTCGAAACATTTTCAAATCTTGTTTCAAAATCTGAATAAAGGGCATTTCAATGTTGAACATAGGTTAAAACGTCATTTTCCTGGTAGATTGTGACATATTGAGAAACTGGAAAAATTTGCTATGTACAATATTATATTCCTTTGGTAAGCCAAAGGAGTATAATATTGTATGTTCTGGCAAGAAACACTAAAATGGTAGTCCTTGTTTTAATAAAGTTTATGCTGTTGCCTTGGAACTGCAAATTAATCTCACTAAATTTAGTAAATATATCTGTTAAATATGTAAGTATCCACTTGATTTAGCTTTCTTTTAAAGTTAAATTTATGATCTGGTTTAATGAGAGCCACTATTGCGTTGAACTCCATTTACACCTCATGAACCCCCAAATTATTTTTTAGCTTAACCCTTGAAGGTCGGTATAGACCACCTTGGGAATCACTTATTTTATCATACTAATCTTTATTCGAATTGACACATTTTTTCTCCTATACCCTAATGCTAAGTGAGCTATCCTTTTACATGTTAAACGGAAAGACGAATTATTTATGAAATAGTTTGATGAAATTTTAGAAACACTATATTGTAAACAAATGCATGAGTTAGAATGTCACAAATTTTTATAAAAATTGAGGCATTTTTTTCTGTCTGAAATTGTGCTTCACATTAGGTTCACACTCTTTTTCATACAGTGAAAACAGTCTTAACCAGTAATTAACAAGTTGAAATTGATAGAGCACTACCCCCATAAACCTCACACATCAATCAATTGCCATCAGTAGAAAAATAAAGCTTCCCACAAATTGTCATTAACATAAAAGTTGACAAGTTAAAAATAAGCTGTTATTGTTTAAATGTAAACATTTTCTGAAAGCTGAAATCTTAAGATGCTCTAACATGAAGTTGGTTATGGTCAAAAATGCTAATAACACTATCGCTTATAAATCCTTTGAAACTTACTTGTACATCCTATACAGATTTAAGCAGGGCTCTATAATTAATTTTTTGGATGCAATTTCAATACAGTAAATTCAACAATAACTTGAAATTTTTGTCAAATATAAACCTGTATACAAATGTAGTAAAAAGTAAGTGACTAATTTTGAACAAGTTGCTGTTACTTGTTCCACATGTTTTACTTGTAATTTTTAAAATTGCACTTCAAAAATATTTGTTCTCCGAAAAAATAATTTCATGGCATATCTTTACACTTGTTTGGTAAAATGCTGTGTTCTGGAAGCAGTTTTATAGCGTTTACTTCTATTTGCCAACTTCATTTTTATGAAATTATTTAAAGTTGAAAATAGGCTTAAGGGGAAAAAATATATAAATGCTCAGAAAAGATGTGAACAAAAGTAGTGATACTATTTATGAAAACACAGCTAGAAATCATGTACATAGTTACCACGAAGCAATGTTGTCCAGTTACAAGAATTGCATGTGTCTTAATCTTGACAATTTCTGCCTCATTCTAAAGTTAATGGGGTGGCCGCGGTAGCCAAGTGGTATAGGTATCGGATCGTGGCTTGCCTTGTCACGAGTTCGAGCCCAGTACCACTAAAGACCCACCGGGTAGGGCAGCGATGCACATTAAATCTGTCGAGAGCTGAAACGTCCTCCCATTGGTGTGGTGTGGTAGGAGAGGGGGTGCCAGCTCAAGTGACGTGTACGACAGGTCAGGTGTCGTCCATGTCACTTGACCATGGTTCAAAATTACGTGGTTCATCGCCAAAACCCCTCGTGTAGCTAAACAGTGCGATGTTAATAATCAATCAATCTAAAGTGAATGTGTTAATACACAAGTACTCTTGTAGTAAAATCAAAATATTTACTTATTTCTTTAAATAGCATCTTATTATATTTTGATTTTCTATCTTAAAAACAACTCTTGAAATTTGATATTGTATTTCAAAAAAATAAAGATTTCTTTTGCTTATCTGTTATCTTTCTTGTGAGGGAATTTTTATAACTGAAAAGTCTGACCTATTATTTTTATTAATTATTCCATATTACATGCCAAAGAAAATTGTCTTCTTGACGTCTTAAAAATAAATGTAAAAATATCAGCCAATAATTTTAATTTAATAGGTTCCCAAGAATTTTGTTCCAAATTATGTGCAATGTTAAATGTTCTAAAAAGTGTAAATTCCATTTGCACTAATGAAAAATCTAAAAATACCTATTGGGAAAACATTTGAAAAGTATAATTAGTTGTCTCTGGAAATATTGTGTTTGTGTCCACTTCTTTCACTTAAAAGCATGTAATTCACTGTTGAAAATATTGAACAAAAGCAATCACTACTATTTATTTATTCTAATATAATTTTCTATTTTAATATTAGAAGCACTGTGTTTTTTTAAGTAATTTAATAATTTTTAATTTGTTTTTTAATTCTTTTCAGATTGAAGAGCTTACTGATTTTTATTGCTTTATGTGCAAAACATTAGGTTTGAAGTATCAAGAATGAGACTCAACTATTTTATTTTTAAGGAACAATTTTAATTTTTACACCAGAATAAGTGTTTAATGTGAAGCATGCTAAGAACTTTCTGCTTGTTGTTTTGTACAAGAAGTACTGATGTTATACAAAGAAAATTATTACTTTGAAAATACAAATTTTCAAAAATGAATAGCAAAAATCCAAAACTGGTTTTAAAATCAGGATTTAAAAAAAAATGAATTTTTTTTCTCTATATATTCTTGCATTAGTACTGTAAAAGCAAAACGTAATTTTGTAAGAAAAATTTTAGAATTTCTTGAAAATGAATTTAATAATTTCAAATGTGTCTTGTGATTAAATAAAATTGTGCATCTCCTATGTTTTGTGTATTATTCATGTCCAACAGTCTGTATTCTTTATTGATGGCATACATTTGTATGAAGCATGTATACACTGAAATTTTTGTAAAGGGTAAAAAGAGAAAGCCACTAAAAACTGAAAAGAAAATTTTCTATTTTAAAATAGAAATATGAAAGCTAAATGAATGGAATACTGTCTTAGACTTGTTTGATAAACACATAAAACAATAATTTTGAGCTGTAAGAAATTCAACATTAATATCTCTCAGTTGTCTACATCAAAGTAGCTTTATTTTGTATTTACTTTTACCTAAGTAATGCTTATTATTTTATGTTATAATACTTCAAGTTATAATTTATTCAGTAGTTTTCTGTGTATGTTCTTAGTAAAATATCTCCATGTTTGCTTTTTTAAAAAAAAAAAAAATTCTAGTCACTTTTTCTGTGACAAAAAGTTAAAATTAAGTTGCATTGAAAGTATGTTTTCTAGACTTACTGTCAAAAATTTAATGTAATAAATTAAATTGCTCCAATTAAATGTATTATAAAAAATTTTAATTTAAACTAGAAAAAAATGCTTATTTACATTCTCTCATGGAAACTTGAGGCTTTTTTTTATCTCTTTTATGTTGAAAAATATAATCTTTTGAATGCAATTGTAATTTCTTTAAGCTGTTCAGTGAATCTCAATCTCAGATATGCTAATAGCTCAGAAAATAAAAGACAATCCTATTCCAAAAAAAAGAAACCTTAATTTTGATTTGGGGATATCCAAATAATTCCGGATATATATGAGTCGTTTTCAGAAGCCAATGTGGTTAAATCCAGAAAACAAAAATTGAGAAAATTAATATTTTTTGATACATTAATTTTTAAAATTCTTGGTTTATTAACTTGTTTAGAAAAATATATAAAGTATGACAATCCCCCATGTCATGTATTTGTTGTATTGAAATAAAGAAGCCTTTTCATTACTGGAACAAATCTTATTTTTATTTTCTTACGTTCCACAACACAATTGGTCGCTTAATAAAACAATACACATTGATTAAAGTAATTATAGAAAATAATCTTAAGGACTAAAAGGTCAGAAACAGGCTTTCCCTGACTCCACGTGTACACATCTTTCTCCAGGGGCGATCCAGGGCAGAAGAGAGGGAAGCACGAGTTCCCGCTTCTCAAAAGAACAAGCGATGCCCCGTGGCTATCGTTAATGGTCAAAGGAAGGCAGGGTTTAAATGCAGTTGTTACATTCTCTCCCTACACCGGCGAGGGGGTGTACTAACAGACATTCTCCAGCAGTTCCTCTAGGAATCGATGACTGTGTTTGCATGGCCTTCTCCTCTTTTCTACAGGAGACTGGGTCTCTGTGCCATTCAGAAAAGGTATTAAATCTGATGTATGGTAGACACCTAAAGGTTTGTCACAACTGGCTACTACAAAGGTAGTGGGAGATATCTGGGATAACACAATGTATGGCCCGTCTCTCCTAGGCATGAGTTTTGCACTCCTGTTCTGACTCACTTTACTTAATGGGTGAAGTTTTACCCATGCCAGATCATTAACTTTATAGTTAGAACTTGGTCTACGTGATTTATCTGCATATGTTTCTTTAATTTGTGACATGTATCCTTCAAAACGCTTTAAATAGGGTGTAAATTCAAGCACAAAATTATTGTTACTTGGTCCAAAGTTCGTAGCTCTCTAGCGAAGGTTAGGTATGCTGCCGTGTGATCTGTGGACTCGCATTTTGCAGTATTCAGTGCAAACCTAATAGCTGGTCGTTTTTCAATCCATAATGTATGGTTGTTACCTACTATCACTGCCAAGCGAGGTTTCAAATCCCTATTTTTCCTTTCTACTGGATTTGCCTGTGGGTGATATACGGGAATGAGACTTTGGTTGATATCACAAATTGAGTGCCATTGTCACTTATTAGTCGACGGGGCACTCCGTATCTTAGGAAGATTTCATTTAGAAGTGTCATGGCAGATTCTTTAGCAGTAGCTTTCTTTAATGGGAATAACTCTACCCATTTTGTTGTGTAATCCTCCACTATGAAAATCCACTTCATACCTTCGGTCGTTTCTGGTAAAGGACCAAAAAGATCAAAAGCTATGCTCTCAAATCATTGAGCTGGAACAGGGGTCTGCAGAAGACCAGCAGGTTTTTGATTTGTGGCTTTGTATCTAATGCATTCTGAGCAGCTCTTCACATAATCAGCAATAAATTTCCTCAGTAATATTTCGAGGAAATTTTGGAAAAGGTACCATTAGCACCGTAATGTGCAGCGGTGGGAGCATCATGGTGCAATTTTAATATCTTCTCTCTCTCATGAGTAGGGGCAACTAGTTAAGCTTCTTCAGCTTGAGGTGAGTACCGGTACAGTACTCCCTGATTCATCACAGTCCAATTGGCACAGTCAACTCCCTTGTTGGGATTTTCAAAACAATTATCTTTTTTAGCTCAAGGTCCTTCAATTGTTCTGTTCTTAGCTCATTAGCAGTTCTTGTCGGGAAATCAATTATAGTTTTTAATTCGCAAATTTCTTCACCCCTAGACTCCGGCGTGGAGAGCATATCTGCAATAAAATTGCATTTCCCTGGAAAATAGTCAATCTTCAGATTGTATTTGAAGTGCCCATCGGGCTAATCTTCCGGTTGGTGATGTTAAACTCATCAGTCACTTTAACGGTCGGATGCCACTGTAATTTCTGCCCCTTCAATATATCCTCTAAATTTGTTTAAGGTCCAGACTACAGCCAAGGCTTCTCACTCTGTTGTCGAGTAATTTTTTTCAGCAGAACTCAAGAGCTCTTCATCGGCGGGGCTTTCTCCTTGTAACAGAACTGCACCTAGGGCGTAAATGCTTGCATCCGTTCGGATGAGGATCAACTTGTCTCAGTATTGGCGGGGTTATCAAACATTGTTTGAGGGTTTGAAAAGCTTGTTGCTCCATTTGTCCGCGGGAGTGGCTCAGGGGACTTTAATTCCCCTCTTATTTAATATATATGTGAACGACATCCCGACTCGCGACAACACAATTTTGTGCATGTTCGCTGACGACACGGCAATTTTGGCGACCCATACAGAACCCAAGCTCATTGCCAGAGCCCTCAACCGACATATGTTAGATTTAGAAGACTGGTTTTCCAAATGGAAAATTGCACTCAATGTTGCAAAAACGAAAGCAGTCTTCTTCACTAAGAAACATTCACTGACATACCCAAAAATTTACCTACTTAACGAAATTCCTTGGTCTCAGTACACCAAATACCTTGGTGTTACGTTAAATAATAAACTCACGTTCAAACAACACGTTACACGCATACGTGGGGACTTCATTAAAAAAGCTCACACGTTATTCCATTTAATTAATAGAAGATCTAAATTAAGCAGATCTAACAAACTACTTATTTATACTCTACTTTTAAGACCAATAATTGTTTACGCCTCTCCAGTATGGGGTCATGTAGCTAAAACACACATCCAAAAGCTCGAAATAATACAAAACATGACACTACGGCAAATCTTATGTGCCAAATGGTACATGAGAAATGCTGCATTAAGGAGAGCTATAAATTTCAAGACCATTAGGCAGTTTGTGACGGGCTCACGCATCTTTTCTTTAACATGTTCTTTGGGCCAGAATTAATGGCAACTCTTTTTTCCAACCAAATCCAAGAAGTGGAGTGTGAAGGAAAGATGCAAATGAACAAACTTTTAAATATCGGAACTTGAGTAAGCGGGATGGCAATGTTTGACAATTGATGTTAGTTTGTGGCAGTTGATTGTTATTATAGTTCGTGGTTCAAAGCTGAATGAGTTTTACGTGACGTGAATAGAAGTTATTAGTGATCGAATATATGAAGGTCAAGTTGCACACCAGTGCATACAAAGACAAGATTAAGTATAGGACAAGATTGGTCGTTTCTCCAAGCTGTAATAAGGTAGGATTGATTATTTAATATTAGAACAAGGGATTAGGCGGTTCACTTATTGATAGTGGTCTGAATTAGATTAAGTCTTATTATAAATATATATATATTGTGTGTTGCGTATTTTACCATCGTAGATTCTCTGATATTAATTATTATAATTTAATTTGTTAAAGATTTAAGCTGAATATCTTAATAAAGTCATATTAAGATAATGTTTGATCCTAGTCCTTTCGTTAATCCTACGCCTCTAGCTCACGCTGATACTTCGAGGGATGTTCTTCCAAGGGGAGGAACATCCCATACTTTGGACACTTGGCTGGACATTTTTATGTGATACTACTCTTTCGTTATTATCTTGGTGGTAAATTAGAGCACTATTGTTGTTAGGTAAATTTTAGCAGATTATTTTTTAACTGTTCTTTAAATAGGACAGTGGGACGATCCGCATGCAATTGACGCACCATTTCTCTCTTTATATTAAAGAGTAAAAAAATAATTTCTCTTCCAGTGTTTCACCGCTGCTTATTTATGTCAGTGTCTGTAGATAGAGGAAGCATTACAGTTATTAAATAGTTTTGATTCAGATGAGAGTGATGTTGAAATTGCTGCGTTACCACATTATACAAGGGCTAAATCAACTGCAATTGACTTGCTCTAGCATATGGAAACTGATTTGAAAGATAAAACTCCCACAGAGCTTTTTGACCAGATTTATTCATTGGAAGTTTACGCTCTTATTGTAAAAAAACAACTATGCAATATGCAGCCATTGAGAATTGTTCCGCGTGCCATAGGTTACCGATCCCTGGTATATACTTTAATAAACTCATGGTGTCTTTTTTTTTTTTTTTTTTTTTTTTTTTTTGTTTCTTTTGAAATTATCGTGCCATTAGGATATAATATTGGTTGAGTTATACTTTTTAAAATTCCTGGCCAACCTATTTTTGGTTTTATTTATATCAGTTACATGAAAGGTACCATCCTCATGTGAAAATTATGTTTGAACTTAAGGCTGCTTAGGTTTGACCTTTCTAGTTTTATCCAACACATATTGACTGTTAGTCCACTTGTTGATTTTTTTCTATTAGTAATTGCGTCTTCCAATGGCTTTGTGGGAAGGAAATATAGTCGATTTATTTCGACAATGCCGAAAGGTTTCTTTCTTTTAATATTTTGTATTATATTGTTACGAATTTTGTGTAAATAATTTGTATTGGAGTGTTTAATGCATTTATATTACTCTATGTTATATTTATTTCATGTTAAAATTGTACTATTCACAAGCAATGCCGTCCCTTACGTTATAATGGCGATTCAATGAGAACTTGGCGAAATCTTGACGGTAGAGCCAAGTTGGCATCATTTTTGGAGACCAATTTCGCGACTATTTTGGTATCATTGGCGACCATGTTGGCGAGTTCGGAACCCTCTGGATTCTTCTAGAAAGTAGTAGATCTCTCCACTAGTGTCACGTTCAATGACACGAGCGGTTGTATTTCTGGAAGTTTCTATCGCGCCTATAAAAGAAGGTGCTCGCCGGTACGGCGATGAGTCTTGATTAAGCCAGCGAGTAGTGAGGATTGTTTTGACTAGCGATTAGCTCGGCTGTGCTTGTGAATAATCTTTACGTACGTGTATTTTTAAACACTGGTGATTGTGTTTGATTGCTGTCGAAGGTGTGAAGACTTTCGGATATATACCCTGTGAATATTGCTGCTGAATCCTGTATTTAAGGGATTGGATTTTTGATAATAAATTCGTATCGCTCTTAAAGAACTGTTTATTTTCTTTGCGATTGTTTTTCATAAAATCCTCGAATCCGGAACTACGTAATAGTTTTGGTGTCAGAAGTGGGATTTTATGCCAATAACAAGAGCGATAGATGAGCAACTGAAGGCTCTGTTGGAAGGCATCAATGCCTTGAAAAACGGGCAAGAAGAGACGAAGGAGGGAATAGAGAAAGGTCTGAAAGATATGCAGAAAAGCCAAGAAGAGACTAAGGAGAGAATAGAGAATATCCAAGAAGAGATTAAGAATGAGTTGAAGGAGAGAGTGGAAAAAGGCCAACAAGAAATGCAGAAAGGTCAAGAAGGGCTGAGAAATACTTTAGAAAAGAAAATCGATAGCGTGGAAGAGAAAATAGCATAGAAAGTTGAAGAAAAGATTGCAATAGTTGAAGAAAAAATTGCAATAGTTGAAGAGAAGATAGAGAAGAAAGTAAGGGAAGAAATAGGAGGAATATTAACGAGCAAGTTGAAGAAAGAATTGAAAAAGTCGCTGGAAACTTTTACCCAGCGAGTTGAAGATTTGGAAAAGAAGCTTCTAGCTTACGGGAATACAAAGAATGAAAGCAAGTTTGTACCTGTTTCTTCGGTACCTATGCCTGCCTCACCAGTGTCAGTGAAACTCTCCACCTATGACGGAAAAACCAACTGGGAGGTATATAAGACTCAATTCTCCATAATTGTCTGAAGCCAATGGATGGACTGAAGGAGTTAAAGCATGTCAACTAGCAGCATCCCTTAGTGGAGAAGCTGCTGAAATACTGCAGACTCTTCCCGACACAAAGAGACTGAATTTGAACTCTCTTTATAATGCTGTGGATCTTCGGTTCGGTCAAAAATACTTCAAGGACTACGCACGTCTGCAAATGAGAACAAGACTCCAGAAAACCGGAGAAAGCTTGCAGGAGTATGCCTCTGAAGTAGAAAGGCTCGCCAACTTCCCTTTCTCCGACCACCCAGCAACTGTGCGAGAAGCAATCTCCTTACAGTATTTCGTGGACGGCCTGAAGGATGGGGAAATCCAGAAGGCTGTGAGAATGGCAGATGTGCAAGATCTTAAATCTGCCCTGTTATATGCCCTCAAAGGAGAGGCCGCCAAAGAAGCCAGTTGCAGAGACAGCCATTCCGTCCGAGGAGCGAGAGTGACTACACATGCGCCCTGTGAATCTCCATGGAGGAAGGAGATTGAGAAACTGAGAGAGGAAATTCAAGTTTTAATGGCTCAACATTAAAACCTGAGGAGACGTAGAATCACGCATTGGGGGTGCGGTGGAGCAGGGCATCTGAGAAGTAGATGCCCTCGAATAAATAAAGAAGATCACAATATCAAGTGCTGGGGGTGTGGTACAACCGGGCATGTAAGAAGTAACTGCCCTCGAGTAAATCAAGATCTTCGTCGTACAAGTGTAACAGAATCAAAGAAACTGTGTAGCAACCGAAAAGGATCAGATGAAAATGGAGACGTCCATTCTAAAAGACCCTGTTCGGAGAGCAGCAAGAATCTCTCAAACAGCTTGAGAGCCGAAAAGAAATTTGGCGTGATAGATCCAGTAGTCCGCCAAGTCACGACGCCATCAACATCGGCATTGGACCCGTGGAGTGATGAGAGCGTCCGAAAAGATCAACTGGCTGATCCTGAAATAAAACCAATCATAGAATTCAAAGAGTCGTCTGACGAAAAGCCCAGCTGGCAAGACATTGCCCCTTTCCATCCTACAACGAAGCGTTACTGGGCTCTCTGTGACTCTCTCTATCTGAGGAATGGTGTTTTATATCGAAAATGGGAGTCTGACGTCGGAAAAACATTCAGGTGGCAATTAATACTCCCAAAGACAAGAATTTCAACAGTCCTGAAGGATATGCATGGCAGTCCAACTGGAGGTCATTTTGGTGTTATGAAGACCTTACAAAAAGTTCGAAAGCGCTTCTACTGGAACAATGTGCGGAGTGACGTGGAAAAGTGTTGTCGCATATGTGACCCCTGTGCTGCACGCAAAGGTCCCAGAAAACGCACTAGAGAAGGACTGCAGCTGTATAATGTGGGAGCGTCTTTCGAACGAATAGCTTTTGACAGCCTAGGTCCACTTCCGAGATCGTCAGATGGCAACAACAACATCCTGGTTGTCATGGACTACTTCACTAAGTGGCCTGAAGCCTATCCTATTCCCAATCAAGAGGCCTCAGCCGTTGCAGAGGTTCTAGTTCAACACTGGATCTCACGATTCGGGGTTCCTCTACAACTGCACTCCGATCAAGGGAGAAACTTCGATTCTGCAGTTTGCAAGAGACTGTGTGAAATACTCACCATCGACGAAACCAGGACAACAGTTTTGCATCCTCAGTCTGACGGCATGGTAGAAAGGTTCAATCGAACCATCCTGAACAGCCTTTCTCTCCAGTTATCCAGTAATCAAAAGGACTGGGACAAGAAGTTGCCATTTTTCCTGCTTGCCTACAGGAGTGCCGTTCATGAGACCACCGGCTATTCCCCATCCCAGATGCTCTTTGGACGGGATCTTCGTCTGCCTGCAGATCTTCTGTTCAGCTGACCCCCAGATGCTCCCTTGGCGCCTGAGGAGTATGTCAAGAAACTCCACACACACAGGCACGGATGGAGGAAATACATCATCTCTCTAGAGAAAGAATCGGCTTGGCTTCCATGAAAATGAAGAACCGATACGACGCAAGAGCAACCGGACACGACTTCCACGAAGGCGACAAAGTGTGGTTATGGAATCCGAAACGTCCCAAAGGACTCTCTCCGCAGCTGCAGACCAACTGGGAAGGTCCTTACACAGTCCTAAAAAGACTGAATGACGTTGTGGTGCGGATACAGAAATCACCACACTCAAAACCGAACTACTATAATAGGCTAGTCCCGTATCTTGGCCAAGATGAATAAGATCATTAAGTTCAGACCATGGTCACATTAATTATTTTGTAAATAATGTAGATTATTTCTCTTTTCTAATTCCTTAGTTTTATTTTAATATTGGAATTCATGTTTACATCTCTTCATGTGCTTTGGATTTATTTGTACTGTATATGCTGTGGAATACATTTGTTACTTTATATGTGATTATTATGTGAATAGTTTGTGTGTGTGACTGTAAATAGATGCCTCTTACTCAAGGATTGTACCGCCCGGGACGTGCAGTCTTTGAGGAGGAGGCAGTGTTACGAATTTTGTGTAAATAGTGTAAATAATTTGTATTTGAGTGTTTAATGCATTTATATTACTCTTATGTTATATTTATTTCATGTTAAAATTGTACTATTCACAAGAAATGCCGCCCCTTACATTATAAGGGCGATTCAATGAGAACTTGGCGAAATCTAGTAGAGCCAAGTTGGCATCATTTTTGGAGACCAATTTCGCGACTATTTTGGTGTCATTGGCGACCATGTTGGCGAGTAGAAGTAACTAAAAAGTAGTAGATCTCTCCACTAGTGTCACGTTCAATGACACGAGCCGTTATATTTCTGGAAGTTTCTGTCGCGCCTATAAAAGGAGGTACTCGCCGGTACGGCGATGAGTCTTGATTAAGCCAGCGAGTAGTGAGGATTGTTTTGACTAGCGATTAGCTCGGCTGTGCTTGTGAATAATCTTTACGTACGTGTATTTTTAAACACTGGTGATTGTGTTTGATTGCTGTCGAAGGTGTGAAGACCTTCGGATATTTACCCTGTGAATATTGCTGCTGAACCCTGTATTTAAAGGATTGGATTTTCGGTAATAAATTCACATCGCTCTTAAAGAACTGCTTATTTCGTTTGTGATTGTTTTGCATAAAATCCTCGGATTTGTAAATTTTGTCTGAAGCTCTTAATCGATCATTAGCCATACTATTGCGGGCAATTTCTGCATTTCACAAGTGTTCGTCATGCACAACTTCCGCCGCAATTTTTTCTTCATCTATTGTAGATTTTTTTTTTATTACCAAATAATCTGATGAAACTTTTCCTTTACTGGTACAATTTGCTCTTAATTACACTGTTCAACACACAGTTTATACATTTTTGCATTAGAAGGGTCTGAATTCCGGCGTCTGGGATTATGAACTCTTGTATAACGACTCGAAGTAGCAGGAAAGGAGCTTATATGTTTAATTACAAGGGAATCATCCATTTTGTTACGTGGAATATGCTATCCCTGGCGCTTCTTCAGATCTTCCTTTGAACAACAGTTATATAGTCACCCGTTACTTATATATATATATATATATATATATATATATATATATATATATATATATATATATGGATATAGGATCCAATAATTCTCAAGACAACTCCACGCAGTCTTCGCGCGCAGGCGCATTGAATTGAAACTGAAACGAAAACTTTTGAACTAGTAAAAGCAGAACAAAAACATTAGAGAGAGAAAAGAGAACGCGAGAGGTGCGCGAGCAGGCGTTACCTTCTGAATATCATCGTCAAACTTATCTGTAAAAATATCTACCTTTTTAATTAATTTTTTGTTAAAGTTTTAAAATAAATGTGAAGTAAGACAAACACGTCTTGGACCCCTTGTTGTCTCCCACAAATTATGGGGCTCGGCCGCGATCGATAAAATTTCAATTTTGAACCAAAGTCTGGACAATGAACAAAAGCGTCCGTGAGGAGACGCTCCGCCATTTTCGAAAACTTCGTTCAACCTGTGTAGAGGTTTGAACTCAGCATAAATATTCAACCTGTGTAGAGGTTTGAACTCAGCATGAATACTCCGCCTGTATAGAGGCCGGGATTGAAAAAAGATTTCGATTTTGATCAAAATTTGGAACGTGAAAAAAAAGCCGTCCGTGGAGGAGACGCGCCGCCATTTTTTCGGAAACTTCGTTCAACCTGTGTAGAGGTTGAATTTTTCAACTTCATTCCGCCTGTGTAGAGATCGGAACAAATAACAAAATAACCTGTGTAGAGTGTGTATTTTTCAACGAACCCTCAAAATCCCGCCTGTGTAGAGGTTGGAACTAACTCAGTGTGAATAATCCGCCTGTGTAGAGGCCGGAACTACAATTTCAAGATATAACCTGCGAAGAGGTGTCAATTCGAACAATTTCAACTATATTACCTGCGAAGAGGTGAAATCAGTGGAATCAACGTTTTTATTGGATACATCGTACGTGCGAGCAACAAGGGAGCTAGAAAAAAAAAGGTAGGATCTTTCCATATTTTTCTAAAATGTATAAAAACGCTCTTAAAGAGGATCTCATAAGAGTTGTTGAGGATCTAGACGGTACTGTGGACACTATAGTTAAACTAAAGACTAAAATTGAGAACAGTAGTACATTTGAAAGTGATCCAGATTTCGTTAAAACTTTAATTCAAAACTGTATAGATGAGAGAGTATCGCGAAACGAAAGAGAGGTAACTTTAGGAAAACAGAAAATTGAGCTCGCGAAACTACAGTTAGCACAGTTAGAAAAAGAAGTCGAACTTCAAAGGGTTAAAAATAAAGCATTAAGTTTAAATCCTGCAGCTAAAGTCGAAGAGAAACAATTCGAAACTTTAAATAAGGAAACTGCAACTCATATTGGCATTCGAGAAGCAGAAGATTGGTTCAGGCCTATTGATTTAGCTAAAGAGTGTGATATTTATATTTCATCTAGAGGCGGATCACGTAAGGAAATTCCTATTACTTATGGATATACCCAAGACCCCTTTAAGAATAGATCACAAAACTTTAAACCAAAGATTAAAGAGAACTATCCCCAATATCTTGAAAGAGAAAATAAAAATTGCTATATATGCGGTGATTCATCTCATTGCGCAAGAGACTGTGAGAAGCGTTTTAAACCTAAAGAATCTAACGACCACATCCATAATAGAATAAACGTGAATACTTTGAAAATCGAGAGCGAAAAACAAAATAGCGATGAATGCGCAAATCTTCAATACGTAAACATTTTTGTGGAAAATCAGCCCGTAACAGCCTTGATCGATTCAGGTTGCCAGATCCCAGTTTTAAATTCCTCACTAATTAGAGTGCAAACACCTTCCGAAGAAATAATAACATTAAGTTCATGTTTTGGCGAACAGCGTATGGTAGAAGTTAAACCGATAAATCTTTCTCTTAATCAACACTTTCCCAGTCTAAGTGTGCGAACGGCAATATCACCGACCTTGACCGAAGAATTTATTATACATCCCAGTGTATATTCTGAAATAAAAAAACTAGGCCACGCAAAGAGCGATGTTTTATTGAATGAAAGTGAATCCTCTTTAGGTGCTCATGCTTATGCTTATTCTAGTGCTATTTCTTTTCCAAATGTTTCCGTTTCAAATGTGATAGAAAACTCTAGTTATGATTTGACACATGTTAAAAACTTTAATACTAGAAATGATTTGAGTTCTCTAATTAAGGATTATAAATGTAATAAAATTAAGAATACTAAGTTAAAATTGAGTATTGTAAGAGAAAAATGTTCTGATATAGTATTGTGTAAGAAAGCCAATGGTGCCATGAAAACGAGTTCCGTGGAATTTATCTCCCGCTCACCTAACCCTTCACCTATGAATAGTAATTATCGACGGTTTGTGTTGCTCCGAAGGATCTTTCAGCCTTGGCAGTGGAAACGAAGGAAAAAGAAAAATCGTTTTGAACAGACGTCCAGAACTCTACAGAGGAAAATATCGATGCGTTCAACCAAAGATCAACTTGTTAAAAAAGACGTTCTTATGCCTGTGAAACAATGTGTTTTCCTGTGGAACCTTCCGGATGTCGAAGAGGTGCCTTCACATGATGGAGAAAATGTCTAGTTCAGCAAAATTATGATATGTTACATCTTTGTTTATTTGTCGTATAGTCCTTGTCTGTTCCGTCTTTTTTTTTTTTATGTTTCAGATTCTCCTCTGGTCTCCATGGAAGTACCGCTGCGGACAGCGTACAGTCAGGCTGGCCGGATATAGGATCCAATAATTCTCAAGACAACTCCACGCAGTCTTCGCGCGCAGGCGCATTGAATTGAAACTGAAACGAAAACTTTTGAACTAGTAAAAGCAGAACAAAAACATTAGAGAGAGAAAAGAGAACGCGAGAGGTGCGCGAGCAGGCGTTACCTTCTGAATATCATCGTCAAACTTATCTGTAAAAATATCTACCTTTTTAATTAATTTTTGTTAAAGTTTTAAAATAAATGTGAAGTAAGACAAACACGTCTTGGACCCCTTGTTGTCTCCCATATATATATATATATATATATATATATATATATATATATATATATATATATATATATATATATATATGTTTCTTTAAAATATTTTTTTGCAAACACCAATATTTTGGCCGTTAAGTCTAATAAAATATTCAAAAGACTGAGATCTTGGTCCTTTGGTGTTACTTCTGGGTCGTTATCTTTTGATGGCACAAACTCTAAGTAACTCCCTTGAAAAAATATTTTTCTTATTATTATCATTAACCTTATAAAAATGAGTTATCTTGCGATTATAAAGCCGTAAACAGTTACAAGGTTTATCAAATTTTTTGCAAGAATTTTTCTATTTTGATATTGTTTATCTTGCATCCCTTTTAGCTTTTGAACATTTTTACCAACTTTTCGGTCATTTTCATTATTTTCTACACACACACACACATTTTTGTTATCTTACGATGTATCAGTATCAATAGGGTTAACTCTCCTTGAATTTTAGGACAAAATAGCGTTTCACTTTCACTGTGTTCTATTTCCCTTGACATTTTTATTTTTTATAACCTTACAATAAATCTTTTTTATTAATTTAAAAAGTCAGATTTTTTACAGTTATTAAAAAAAATTTAATATAAGTTTGATAACACAATAGTTTTCACAAACACTTAAATGTAATATTTCTATGCTTTAACCAAAGTTCAGATGCTTCAAATTAAAAGAAAGCGCTACATAAAACTGGAGCAATTCTAAATAGAAGTAACATTTATAGTTGCTATGCATTTGTTGTTTTTCAGTCTTACAAACAAATATCGAAGAAGAAGAATTTAATTTTTATTCCAATGTTTATGTAAAAAAATATTGATAAAAGGTGGATTTATTCACAATGGCTTCTGAAATAATTACACAATATATTTTTAGAAGCTATAAAAAAGAGCTGTTTGACCTAGAAAAAGGAAGCAACGAGTAAATCCTTTAATAACTAAGAATATTATTTATTTCATCAAAAATTAGAAAATATCAAAAAATGGACTTAACCCAGTGATACTCGACCTGCGGCCCACTTGGCCACCTGGCCATGACCAATTGCTCTGAAAAATTCTTTTATTTATAAAAATTTGGTGGGAAATTCTTTGTTAAGAAATTAAATACATCAGTTTTGTTTTTTGCTGTCGATGTATGGGTGCGAATTGATATTTTTTTTCTGATTAGTGATAATAGACAACAGTGGAGTAGCAGCCATTTTATGAGTGGAATTAATTTTTAACTATCTTTCGTATTTTGCAAGTGAAAAAAATATTCGAAGAAATAAGTTGTTTCAAGACGATTAGGAAGTTGAAAAACAAGCATGGATCAGTAATTGTTTGATTTGTCACGACAGTGTTGTATTTAAAAAATACCAATATATAGTAATCGTTCAATGACACTTTTCCTCGAAGATCTGTTCAAAGAGGTGAGTGATAGTCTTTCTTGAATAATCTTTACAACAGCAAAAAAGGTTTTGTCAATGTAACACAAAGGCACCCAATGAAATTTGTTATATTATTGGTCATCATATGAAACCGTCTACTGATGCAGAAATTGTGAAGGAGGGATTCTTAAATGCTTCCAATTTAGAAAAATTCAGTGAAAAATTATAAAAAAATAACAATTAAAAAAGCAAAATAGGAATTCTATTGTTTTGATCAATTTTCCTCATTTTAAATATTTTATGTTATCTTAATCTTAGGATATATATAAGCAACTTGCGACAGCTTTTTTTAAAAAAAAATTGGAGATATGGGGATTTTTTTTGTGTGATTTTTAGATTTATTTAGTATATTTTAAGGAAAAAATAGCAAAAGTGAAAACAGAAAAAAAAATTATTATGATTAAAAGGGGAAAAAACTGGTGAAAATGTACAAAAAGTTACATTAACGGGGTCCGCTCTGTACAAAAATATTTTGAACAAATTTTTAATTTTTCAATTTTAATGTGTTACTTTGTTATTCATGTTTAAAATGACCTTCAGGATAATAGATATTTTAATTTAAACAAAAACTAGAGCTTTCTATCTGAGTGACTATATGAAATTGCTTAAAAAACAGTGATTATATTCACATAAAGGACTGTAAATTTTGAAATAAAACAGTGATTGATAAATCTGAAGGTCAAAACACTTCTACTGTTATACAAAACATTCACAAAAAATTTCAGCAAATTATTTTCAAAATTTTTTGAGCAATCACTGCCTTCTTTTGAGTTTTTCGAAGAAAAAAAAACACATTTCGAGTAAAACGCATTTTATTAAAGTTTAGCATCTTGTGTAAAGTTATGGCATCTTCTTTTATTAAAACACTTATAGTTTTTGTTCTAGTGAATGGAAAATAAAAAGCTTGGTATTTTTATTAAGCTAATAAGATGGTCTCTAAAATAAAGTTATAAAAATTGTTTTTCAATTTTTGAAAAAAAATCAGAATTTTCGGGTAGTCGGGTACCTTAAATCATTTCTCTACCCTCCCCCCCCTCTTGCATTAATCTTCATGTTGCGGCCCGCATGAAAAAGCTAACATATGTATGAGACCCGGCAGAAAAAAAGGTTGAGTACACCTGACTTAACCGCATTGGCTTCTGAGCGACTCGTATATCAGCATGATTAAATGAAAACAGGTTCTGATTATTTAGATGGACATGCACGAAGGGAGAGTGGTTAAGGTTTGATCTACAGACACCAATTGTCTCTTATTATACACTCACTTTCAAAAGTTAAGCACGGAGAGGAAAATGCTAATTTCCGGAAGCTAATCAGAATTGAAGAGGATGCAATTCGCTACAGAGGTATACGGAAGTATGCAAATATGTTAGGTAACAGCCAATCGTGCTTTCATGTCAAGAAATATGCAAAAAGGGCAGTCTTATAAGAAGCCAGCTTTATGAAGGGTTACAGAAGTGGATTGTAAGTGCTGATGGAAGGTGTTTAAAACATTCGTACAATTTGTTTTCAAGACATACATGTTTCTATGAAATTCCAGAAAACGAATGGAAGATTCTGAGCGCTGGCGTGCTATGGGGCGTATTGGAGCACGACAGTCGATCACAGATGTTGCACTTTTCTTCGGCGTTCATCATTCTGTAATTTCACGTTTATGGAAATAGTTCCAAATCACACAGACAGTTGTCCAAAGGCCCGTAGGCGGTCGCCCAAGGGCTACAACCCCCACGGAAGATCAATATATTGCTATTGTAGCCAAACGGAATCGCAGAGCGACCTCCACACGTGTGACATCTATGGTTACAGCGTCCATTGGTAAGGCTATATCTGCAGCTACTGTACGCCGAAGATTACATATGATTGGACTGTATGTCCGGGTACCTCGAGTTTGTGTTCCTCTATCCGTCCAATCAAGAGGGGCACGATGGAACATGGCGATTGGACTGTGTCTGACTGGGGCAATGTCATGTTCACTGATGAGTCAATATTTGCTCTGGAGCCAGATGACAAGCATATAAGGATATGGCATAAACAAGGAACACGCAATAAGCCCTGAAACATCACCGGACATCATGCATTCCGAGGCGGAAGCATTATGGTGTGGGCAGGGATTTCATTAGGATACCGCACTGACCTGCACATCTTTAAACGGGGTTCTGTGATGGCTGTCCGGTATCGAGATGGAGTCCTAGAACCCATTGTCAGATTGTTCGCTGCAGCAGTTGGCCCTAATTTTTTTAATGGACGATAACGCACGTTCCCATAGAGCTGACATCGTCAATGACTACTTGGAGAGTCAGGGGATTTCGCGTATGGCGTGGCCAGCATATTCACCCGACCTTATTCCCATTTAAAATCTTTGGGATGCTCTCGGTCGTGCTGTATCTTCACGTTTCCCACCTCCAGCCACTCTTATTGAGCTGGAAACTGCTCTACAAGAAGAATGGAGATTGCTTAATTCTGCGGTGGTTGACCACCTAATTGAAAGCATGGTCAGAAGGTGTAAACTTTGCATACAGATGAAAGGGGATCACATACCCTATAAATGTCCTCTTTTTCATTTTATACTGTTTATTTTCACTTTATTCATAATTCTGTTTAAGTCTGCAGTATGACATTATCTGATAACTTGCAAAAATTTAATATTGTTTTCATTTCTGTATATAATTATTGATTTTGTTTTATGTATAAATATATATGCTACTTTACTGCCAAATTTTGTGTCAATCAAAACAGTATTTGTTGATTTTTTTTGCATTTTGCATCTTCGTGCTTAACTTTTGGAAGTGAGTGTATAAGCTGATTTTCAAAGCTTTCCTGTGAATGAGTCAAGCGAATGTGTTTTCCTTTAAAACTAAACTCAGTGGCACAACAGACTATGAGGGCGATGGCTTACTGTACCCATGTCAGTATACGTAACCTTTGACGATGAGTTGCATAAGCAGATGTTCCGGACTGATGGTCAATCTGACGTGAACCCTCCAGTTTTTAGTCCCCAAGCAAGCTTGGTACTCATTTATCAACCCACTGAAGGGATGAAAGGCTGAGTTGGCCATACCCAGGCCGGGATTGTTTTTCTTAAAAATTACCATAATTAAGAACTTGACCACATCCTTGACTCCTAAATTACACATAACCACTATAAAATCACCTTAGAATCATTTAATTTTACTTAGTTCATGGAATGATGTTTAAACAAAATGTGATTAGGTGTGTGTGGTGTTAGTTTAAAAAAATCTGATACTATTTAATTAATTTGTCTCTCTGTAGCCTTACTATCAAATAAAACTGTATTCTATTTTGTACCTTATGAGTAGTCGTAAGCAAAAGAGTATATCTATCGCGATCGACCGCCAAGACATTTTGATGTAACCGCCTTTACTAAGACCTAAAACAGGCTTACTAAAAGAAGCCTATTTATGGAACACCGATGCCATTTAGATTTTAGAGTCGTCTTTTCACAATCGAGGCGACTGTGTTTACTTAAGCAAACGATACGATCAATGTGCAGACGACCTTCAATGAAAACGAACACTCTCCACTCGCCGACTGAAGGGGAGAATAAAGGTGGATGAACAGCTCTTTCCGCGCTTTCACGGGATTGGGTTCTTGTGTTGACGCCATGCCCCACGATGGCGCGTGACTCGGTAGCGAAAGAATTAAATACATAAGTCGGTTTTAGATTCATGGATACACGTATCTTCCCTTTTCGATGCATTAAATACGTCCACGGTCTAACAGTCCCTCATAGTTTTTCAAGCATTAAACTGGACAATTTTGTATTACTTGAGTTTCTGTAGTATAAATATTAATTTATCATATTTTTAAAGAGGGGTACAATATCGAAAATAAGTGCTAAAAAACCCATAGAATTTTAATACAGATTGCTCACAACTACGCCAATGAGTGGACCGCAGCACTGTAGAAACATTAGAAGTAGCCCGAACACTGGATAAGTCTGCCCATCCCTGATCTACAGTGATATTTGGTTGAAATAGTATTTATTTCTCACATTTTGTTTGATTTCTGTGGTTTATTTTAAATAATTCCTGTAGTATCACGATTTTTAAATGAGGGTTGAAATTAATATATGGCAGCGTAGTCTCATTGATGGTAGTGAGGCTCTTTTCAATTGGGTGAAAAGAACCACCAGATGGGTTTTCTTCTTCAAACGGGACTAGATTCTCCCTGGAACGAAATAACTGTAGCGTTGTCTCATTGGGCGGATGTTTATTACCCCTCTTATTCTTTTCCGACACCCAGAGGCGAATACATTCACCACAGTGTTTCTCAAAGTGTGGGGCGCGCCCCCGATAACCCTACAAGGGGGGCGCGAGCATATCGAAAATTTAAAGATTTTTTTTAAAAAAATAACCGGAAAGAAGTGAAGCAAAATACTTTTGTGATACGTTGTGGTAAAATGTATAATGTTGCCGCTTTCCCAACAGAGAGACGTATTCTTAAAAACAGCACTTTTATTCGATATAAACATGTAAATTTTAAAATTAATTTACCCACGCGGGTAATGTTTCAAAATGGCCTCCGACCTAACGCGCCGGTGCCGAGAGACTCTCTCTTATATAAAAAAAAACACATTCTTACCGGAGGGGAGCACAGTGCGCCTCCTGGTGAAGGGAGGAAACACTACACCCCCCACACAAGATTGATGTGTCACACATGATACTCAATCTGATCATAAAGCATAAAATAATATACATTCATATTTTACACTAAAATACAAGTAATTAGCATTACCTCACACTTTAAAAAATATGAAAAATAAGTATACATAACAAATTACACAAAACTAAATTAAGAATACAATTTTGATATGATTAATTATACCATAATAATAAAGAAAATTGAAATTTAAGGAATTCACATAATAAACATTAATATAAAAAAAACTGTTACTCGAAAAGAAACACTAGCATTTTTAAATGTAAATAGACACACAAATAATATAATGAGATACACAAAATAAGATAAAGAAATAATTATTCACTAAATCCAAAATTTTCTTTTTAAAATTGAAAAGCACATTTGTTACGCTAATCGTGAGAGTGCATCAGCATGAGGCATTTTTCACACCAGGACAATGTTTGATTGTCACATTGAACTTTGTAGAGCAAAAAGCCCATCGTTGTAGCCTCGCAGATTGTGGTGCACTTTTTGTTAAGTAGGGTAAAGGGTTATGATCAGTATAAAATTCAATTTCAGTCCCAAATACCCATACTTCAAACTTTTAAGCTCCACACAATCGCAAATGCCTCTCTCGTTCAATAGTTGACCATGACTGTTGGGTCTTACTTAATTTTTGACTTGCATAAGCAATTGGGTAACACTTATCACCACATTTTTGTGACAGGCAAGCAGCTATGCCAATTTGCGATGCATCTGAATGAATGGTATACGGTTTATCAGGAACTGGAGAGTACAGCGAAGGTGCTTCCACTAAAGCCTTTTTAGAAGATGAAATGAGGAATCATGTTTCTCAGTTCATGGGATGGAATCAGGTACTCTCTTTTTGGTGAGTTCCGTCAATGGGTACACAAGTTCTGAATATTTAGGAATATACTCACGATAGTAATTACACAGTCCAAGTACACTACGAAGCTCCTTCTTCGTTTTAGGCACTGGTAAGTTGTTGATAACTGCAGTCTTTTCGGGATCTGGTTCGTGCTTACCAGAACCGATAATATGACCCAAATATTTAATTTGAGCTTTTCCAAAGGCACACTTTTTGAGATTCACAGTGAAATTTAACTCTGAAAGTTTCGTTAAAATAGTATCCAGATGAAGAAGATGTTTTCCCAATTTTTTGGAGAAGATTGCAATGTCGTCGATGTAGGCACGTGAAAATTCTCTGTAACACGATAATGCTTTGTTCATTTCACGCTGAAATGTGGCAGAGGCATTTTCAAACCAAAACTCATCACCTTGAAACAGTACTGTTGCCGATGAGTCTTGAAAGATGTAAGATTTTTGCTGTCTTCAGCCATGGGTATAGCCCAATACCCCTTCAAGAGATCTAACGTTGTGATGATATTGGCTCTTCCAATAGAATGTATGAGCTCCACTGCATCTCCATCGGAAAATCATCAGACACACTCTCCGAGTTCAGAGCTCTGAAGTCAACGCAAAGTCGTAGGGTACCATCTTTCTTGTTAACGCAAACAATTGGATAGGCTATTTCTGCGTCAGATTCTTCAATTAAATCAAGTCGCAAAAGCTCCTCTATCTGCTCATCAACTTTAATCTTCAAGGACTCTGGTATGCGATATATACGAACGGCTTTTTACGTTCAATGTTCGGCTTTAAGCGAATTCGATGAGTCCCTACTTTGGCTATTTTCACATCACTGGTGAATAGTGTTTGGTGTTTTAGAACAATCGCTAGCACTTGTTCCCTCTCACTCTCCTTCAGATGATTCAGATTGATTTCATGTAGAACTCTTTCAGATGTGGACCTCGATAAATTAGGAGTGGGATGGATTTCTCCGAATTCGTGGTCACCTTCAAAAATGACCCCAACTGCAAGTGCACGAGGATGATACTTCCTGATCTTATTCACGTGGACATGTCTTACAGTTCCATCGGGCAGTTTAACTTTATATGAATGGGGTGGATGGTGTTGAATTATCTCTCAGGTCCAGTCCATCTCGCATAGATCTTATTACTAGAATCTGGTATCAGCAAAACAACTTGTTCTCCGATGCTAAAATTCTTCATAGATGACCTCTTGTTGAAGTAATCTCCATAAGCCTTTTGTTTCTGAGCAGCAGTTAAAGAGGCACTCTCAGCAGCCTTTTCCATATTTATCTTCATTTCCTGAAGGTAATCAGCAGCTGACTGGGAAATGTTCGTCGGAAGATGTATTTCGCCTGCCCAGGATGATTTAAGAATGGCTAACGGCCCTCGAGCTTCTCTGCCATACAGTAACCTAAATGGTGATACACCAGTGGTAGTGTTCGGTACTTCACGGTATGCAAAACAACAAAAAAGGTAATTGTCGATCCCAGCTTCGTGGATCTTCACGAATAACGTGATGAATCATGTCCTTCAATACCTTATTCCATCTTTCAACTAGTCCGTTGCTGGCCGGGTAGCCAGGACAGGAAAACCTAGGACTAGATCCAATCCTTTCGTAAATTCTTGGGTTAAAGCCGACTTGAAGTTTGTGCCTTGATCACTGGCAATTATACTCGGAATTCCAGTCCTCGAAAATATTTGTAATAGAGAGTCACATGCATTTTTTGGCTGTTAGGGATCTAAGTGGTGCTGCTTCAGGCCAACGTGTATGTTGATCCATCATACAAAGAACGTATTTATACCCTCTACCAGATGGCGGTTGAATAGGTCCGATTACGTCTATGTAAACAATCTCAAAGGGAAGTTCAGGACGGACAATAGGTGTAATGGGAGCTCTATCTCCAATTTTCTCAGGCTTCGAAGTTGACACCCCTTGCATGTCTGGACGAATTCAGCAATTTCGCCAGACATATTTGGCCAAAAGAAATTATATTTTATCCTCTCTTTGTTTTCTTAACCCCCATATGACCTCCAAAAAACTGACTCATGGGCTAGTTTCATTACCTTATCTATTCTGCAACGCGGTAAAACTAATTGCATAACTGGTTCATTTAGAATTTTATCCCTGTGATAAATTAATCCATCAATTAATAAAAATTTCCTTTTAATTTTAACTCTTCATGAACCGTTTTAAGAGAATCACAAGTATTCTGCTCATCTTTTCATTTTAGTGTAATCCGGGTGGAAATGAAGAGATGAGCGAAATACTGAATTCTCGTAGTTAAAGAATGAGAACACATTATTCCGATGGATATCACCGGGGACGCAAATACAAATGACCAGTTATCATTGCCGCGTGCCGACATAAGTGAAACTGCCCATGAGTCATTTTTGGAATAAATATGGTGAAAACAAGAGGAAAGGATAAAATACAATTTTCTTTGGCCAAATATGTCTGGCGAAGATAAATCAGGCATACGAGATTCGAAGCTTCGGAAACCTGAGAAGAGACCCGAACTCCCATTACATTCGCAACTTCCCTTTGTGTTTACATAGACGTAATCGAACTATTCGACAGAGGAACATAATGTATGATATTGACTAAGATACGCAACCAAAAATACATCATTCTATTAATTTTCGAGTTTGGTTCAATGTGCCAGTGATCAAGGCCTCAAGTCGGCACAACAGAGGTAGGGTGGATCTAGTCTAAGGTTTTCTGTCTGGCGCGCGGCGGCAGACTGGACCGAGATTGGAATAGTTGAAGGGCATGATTCATCGTTATTCGTGAGATCCGGCTCGGCTGTGCGATTGTTTGCATACCGAACACTACCGCGGGTATCGCATTTAGGTACAACCCATGAAGGCTTCGAGGGCGCCGTTATCTTAAATCATCCTGGGCGAACATCTCTTCCCGTGGCATTCCCGGTCAGCTTCAGGAAATGAAGATAATGGAAAGGCTGCTGGCGGCCTCTTTAGCTGCTGCTCGAAACAAAGGCTTATGGAAATTTCAACAGAAGATCAAATCTATGGTGGCATCCGGAGAAGAACAGATTTGTTTTGCTGATACGGGCTTCTGTAATAAGATCATGCCGAATGAACTGGACGCGACGATGAACAAATAAGATAAAGATCAAATATCTCGTCGCGCTACGGTGGAAGGTGACATACGAAATGAGAAATCATCACTCTGGTATCGAGGTCCCATCTGAAAAAATCAGTGAAGGAAAGTGAAGTGCCCAACGATGATTAAAACGCAAACATAATCACCAGTGATGATGTGGCGAACAAAGCGGTAAAAGCTTCGTTCATATATAAAGAAAAGTTAAATGAGCTGAATGAAAAATTTGCACGACTTATTTAATTGAGAAGAATCTGTTTACGAAAATAACTATCAATTTGTTTGCGTTAACACTGAAAGATGGTACCCCTGCGTTCAAAAAAATGAACTCGGAGAGTATTTGTCTGACTCTTTTCCGATGGATGCAGTGGAAGGCTTTCATACATTCTATTTAGGAGAGCCAATAACTCACGGCGTTAGGTGAGGAAGAGAATGACGGGTGCTGCCAATGGCTGAACACAAAAAAATCTTATCTTCAGACTCATCGACAAGCTGTCCAGGTGATGAGTTTGGTGAAAAATGCCTCTGCCCTTCAGCGTGAATGAACACAAGCATTATCTGTGTTACAGAGAATTTTTCGATAACTACATCGGCTGACGACAATCTTCTCAAGAATTGAGGAAAAACTCTTCTTCATCTGGATATATTTTAACGAAACTTTTTCGAGGTATTTCACTGTGAATCAAAAGTGCTGGAAAAAGCGGAAGTGCATGTTGAATATATTATCGGTTCTGGCACAGATCCCCAGCATTTGCGATTAACTCGGCAACACCAGTGCCTAAGAGGGACAAAGCGAGTGTGCAGACTGTGATTATATCGTGAACATATTCCTAAATATTCGGGAACTAATGTACCCGATGACGGGAGACCGCAAAGAGGCCGCCATCCCGTAATTTGAAGGCATGATTCGACTAAATCTTCTAAAAATAAACTCTGTACCGTTAGATGCATCGCAGAACATGGCTTCCGCTCTTTTTGCCATGTGTTGACACTGAGCCAACTATGCTGGGGTAAGTAAGGCAACAGTCATGGTGGCACTATTGAACGGGCAACATTGTGTGAACTAAAAGTTTGGTAATAGGTATTTGAGACTGAGAGTCATAACCGCTACTAACACAAAAGTGCTATCTGCGAAGATTTGGGCTTTGCTCTACAAAAAAGCTAATGTGTTTTAATATCAAGTGTCACTGTCAATGCCTCATGTTTCTCGACCAACTTAACAAATGATAACTTTTCAATTTTAAAGAAAATTTTAGTTTGGTGAATAATTATTTCTTTAGCTCTGACTGTGTATCTGCTATTATTTGACCAGTGTCTATTACGATCCAAAATGCTAGTATTCTTTCGATATTTTTATATTAATGTTTATTATAATGAGAATTCCTTAAATTTCAGTACTACTGACCAATGATTTATATTAATCATATCAAATTGTATTCTGTAGTACGTATTTGACCCATGTCTTTTATTTCATATTTTTAGGTATAGAGAGATCAGCATCTTCAATTATATATGACGAATGTAAATATCAGATAATATATATTATTTTTATGCTTTATGTCAGATTGGTGTCATGTGTGACACATCAATGAGAAGTATTAGTCCTTCGCCGGGAGGCAATAGCACCATCAAATATTGTTTTATATAGAGAGGAATATAAATTACCGATCTGGAAGACATTCACAGCTAATACCACCACGATGGTAAATTAATTTTAAAATTTGTAAAGTGCTGTTTTTTAAATCTCTCTGTTGAGGCTTGCTAACAATACATTACACACAACGTATCTGAAATTTTAACTCTTTGATTATTAAAAAATGCAAATTTTCGACTCACTTGTGAGAGTATCTGCTGGCATGATGAGTGTTCGCCTCTAGTGTCGGAAGAGTGATAAGCATAAGCGGTTTTAACGCTGAGTCTTTGTTCGAGGAGCATGATCCCGTTGAAAGAAAACCCGCTCGTGGTTCTTTTCGCAGGCCTCGCTATAATCCAGTTACGCTTTACCATTATGATATTCGGCCTCATTCAAAATCGTGTTGACCCAAAATAAACCTGAAATCAAACAAATGTGAAGGTAAATGCTATTTCAACCAAATATCACTATAGGCTCAGGGATAGGCAGACAATGTTCGAAACCACTAATGTTCCCGAATAACGTACTCGCATAGTTGGGTAATCTATTAAAGAACTCACATGGGCTTTGCGCTGGCCTAAATATTATTCCTAACAAAAATATGACAAATTATTTGTTTATGCTACGAAAACTCAAGCATTATCCCAGTTTATGCTTAATATAATGACAGACAAATGGTTATCCTACGTGTATCCACGAATCTAAAACTTTCGGCTTTTATGTATTCTTTTTCGCTACCAGCTCGCGCACATTGAACAACATCAACACAGAACAATCCTGGCGCGAAACTGTTCATCCACCTTTCGGCAGTGAAGAGTATTAGATTTTCATTGAAGATAGAAACTTTGCTACGATCACATCAGTTTTTGCTAAGTAAACTTACAGTCGCCTCATTGTAAAGTTGCTCTAAAATCTAAACGGCATTGATCTTCCATAAACCAAACTTCTTTTAACCTGTTACCGTCTTAATAAAAAAAATTGATTATATCAAAATATTAACGATCGATCACGATAGATACTCTTTACGACTACTCATAGTACAAGGAAATAGGCTCACGGTTTTATTTGATAATTATGAGGCTGGGCGGCGTTGGGGTGAGCCAAATGAGTATCAGGGCGCAAACTGCCGCGCACTAATCACATTTTGTTCAAACATCATTCCATGAACTAAACAAAATACAAATAAATTCTAAGTAGTTACCACTGATGATTATATATAGAGGTATATTGTCCAGATAACATTTTAAGAAAACATCCCGGCCTGGAGTGCTCCCGACCTTTCTCACCTCGATGAACATTAAAGTAAATGCGAAGCACTAGCGGGAGACCTGGAGGTTCACGAGATCGACCATCTGCCCGGAAGCTCTCTAGCATGCAACTCGTAGACCCGCGTACTGCTGTTAATTTGTCAATACATCACCTCATATTGCCGCGGTTAATTTTAAAGGAAAACATTAAAACGACTCATTCACGAGAGCTTTGAAATCGGCGCCATAAGTAGCTTTTACGAAAGATACAAAAATGCAAAAAGTCAACAAATACTGTTTTGATTGACACAAAGCTGGCAGTAAAAATAACATATAGCCCTTTTTTATAAAACAAAATCAACTATTATCTCACGAAATGAAA
This sequence comes from Trichonephila clavipes, assembly GCA_019973935.1. Taxonomy (NCBI): domain Eukaryota; kingdom Metazoa; phylum Arthropoda; class Arachnida; order Araneae; family Nephilidae; genus Trichonephila; species Trichonephila clavipes. The sequence continues at coordinate 165,451 of BMAU01019472.1, forward strand.
CAATATTAGAATTTTGCAGAGTTATCGAGACAATGTCATACTGAACTTAAACTGAAGATTATGAATAAGAAAATAAACTATTATAAAACAAAAGAGAGGACATTTATAAGTATGTGATCCACAAATCTGTATGCAAAGTTCCCACCTTCTGACCGCCTTCAATTAGTGTTACCACAGCTCAGTAACTCTTTATAGGCTGATTTCCAGCTCAGCAAGTGACGGAAAGCATGAATACCTTTTTCGACCGAAGCATCCCCAAGATTAAAGATAAATTGTCTCTTATTACACTACGAAATCTGATACCAATGACATTATTCTGTGGGGCGATATGATATCCCGATGCATTTGAATGGCCAATGCGGCAGCTATTATGGGTTCTCAGAACTCCATCTGCCAACGTACGTTCCCAAGACTAAGATGCTGTGCGAATCAGTGCGACCTATCCTGCCCGCGCAATAACTCACCTCGATGCCGCTGATATCGGTATTATTTCGAGGCTTTGCCGTTTGTTGCCATATCTGCAATAACATCGTCGGCTCAGGCAGTATTGACCGTCGGTGGTATGACATTGCTGACTACGATCCCAATAAATGTGTTCGTTAACTTCTTGATTGGACGGATAGAGACACAAGCTCAGTACCAATCATATGTGACGGCGTACCAACTCACGAACATAACATATACGGCTCCCTTAGATGTTTATCTCACGCGTCGAAGAACAAACTCTCGCATTACATTTGACGATAACTATATTGATAACGTGATTGCTAACCCTTGGGCATTTCCACATGTCTGTGTGATTTGAGACTATTTCCATAGGCGATGAAATTACAGGGTGACGCCGAAAAAAAGTCAGCAGGTAATACACCACCCCGCAGCGCGCCGGCACTAATCTTCCATTCTACCAAATTTCTGAAACAGCAACATGTCTTCGAAACTCACGAATGTTTGCAACATCGGCACACTGGTCAACCGCTTCGTAAGCTTGGCTTTACGCTGTTTTGCCGAGCATGTTGCTGCTATGCCTGCTGGCGGAGCCCGTCTCTTCAACCGATGCAGCATTTTCTTTCAGGTAACGGCACGAGAAATTGGTGTATAATGAAATTTATTGATAACCAGATCAAACATAACCTTTCGTGCGTAATCCATCTATGGCGGGGCACTGTTTCATTTGTCATAGCGATGCTCGGCGCGATTAGTATTTTTTCTGCGGAGTCTCAGCTTTCATCACCAGGCCACGATGGCGACTCGCGGGTACAACATGAGATTAATGCAGAGAAGGAAGGAGCGGAGGTACCCGAAAAAAATACGATTTTTAGCGAACACACTGGCTTTTATTTTAGAAGTGCCATCTTATTGGCAATAAAGAAATACTTGAAGCTTTATTTTTCACTTGGAACAAAAACTGCTGAATGTTTGCAAAAATGCCACTCAAGATGTAAACAATAAAACGCGTTTTACTCGAAATTTCTTCGAAAGCAAAGAAGGCATTGTTGCTCAAAAAATACGAAAATATTGCGCAATTTGTGAATATTTTGCTTTCTTTAATCTAAGCTGTTTTGACCTTCCAGATTTATCAATCATGTTTATTTCCAAAATTTGTCATATGTGAATATATCACTGTTTCAAGCTTTAATTTAATCTAGAAAGCTCTAGTTTTGTTTAGAACCAAATATCCTCTGAAGGTCATTTGCATAGAATAACTAGTAACACATTAAAATGAGAAGATTAAAGTTTGTTCAAACTACGAAGGCAGACCCCATTCCAATGCGACTTTTGTACATTTTCGGTTTTTCCCCTTTTAATCATAATAATTTTTTTTTCTGTTTCACTTGCTATTTTTCCTTAAAATATCAAACAAATCTGAAATCACACAAATCTTCCATATCTCATTTTTAAAAAGCTTGTCATTATAATCTAAGATTAAGATAACATAAAATGGCAAAATGAGAAGTGATCAAGGTAACAAATTCCTATTTCTTTTTTAGTATTACATTTTTATATTAATTTAAATTGGAAGCTTCTCCCTCCTTCATTTAAATCAGTAGTTGATTTCATATATGATGACCAATAATATAACAAGAATTTCGTTAAGTACTGCTCATCCCATTGACAAAACGCTTTTTAACATTCAGAAAGACTATCGCTCACCCATGCACCAATTAGATGCTCTCGAGGAAAAGTCATTAGGCTGATACTGTATTTTTTCAAATACAACGCTAATCGTGTTTAAGCCAAACTGAATTACTGATCCCGACCTTGGCACCGGCTTTACTGGCCTCTTTGAAACGCAACTTTGTCGGGTATTTTTTCGCTTGCGCAAATACGAAGATGGTAAAGTATTCCTTCATAAGGTAACCAACACTCCTTGTTGTCTATTATCGCTAATCGAATAAAATATCGATTCTGCGCCCACCATCGACGACAACAAGGCTGACTGTGACTAATTTCTTGGCTCAAGCACCTAATTCTAGCAAATAAAGGAATTTTCGAGAGCAGTGTCGTGGCAGTGATAATTTCCGCACGGAAGATCTCGCGCGGGTTAAATCCCGACCCTTGACTGTTTTCTGGCCCTTGATGAGAAATAAACAATATTCTTAAAGGATTTGCTACTACTGGGTAAGCTACTCAACTCTTTTTATGGCTTCTATTGTGTGTGCTAAAACCATTATTGTAAATCACACCTTTTATCGTATTTTTACATAAACGACCGGAATAAGAGGCCAAATTCAACAACAATGATGTTTATTTTGAACGAAAGTGACTAGGCTCATAGCAATATAAATGTTACTTTACTGACCCCAGAACTAGCTCCCGGATACATAATGGCGCTTTCTTTGGTGAAAACAGTAAAAGCCCTTAAATGACCCATTTAAGTGTTTAATGAAAAACATTATCAAACTTATTAAATTTTTAACTGTAAAAATCTGACTTTTTAAATTAATAAAAAATTTATTATAAGGATAAAAAATAAAAGATGTCGAAGTAGAAACACGTGAGGAATGAAAGCAACTATTTTTAATCAAAGTCAGGAAGTTAACACCTATTATTGATACATCGTAGATAGTATGTGTAAATGTGAAAATGACGAAAGTTATTATCAAGAAACAGATGCAAAAGCAAACAATATCAAAATAAGAAAATTCTTGCAAAAAAAACTTTGATAAACTGTAATGTTGCGACTTTACTATATTATCGCAAGATCATTTTAAAGTTAATGATATAATAATAAGAAAATATTTTTCAGTACTGAAGCTGTGCCATCAGCGACGCAGAAAGCATAACACAAAGGACTTGATCTCAGTCTTTTGAATATTTTTATTAGACAACGGCAAAATATATTTGGTGTTTACTATATTTTAAAGACTGCTATATATATATCTTCTATATATATATATATATATATATATATATATATATATATATATATATATATATATATATATATATAACTATATATATATATATGGGGGCGCGGCAAGGGTCCAAATCGTGTTTGTCTTACTTCACATTTATTACAAAACTTTTAACAAAAAGTAATTAAAGAAAGGCCAGACTATATTTACAGATAAGTTACGATGATTCAGAAGGCAACACCTGTAAGCGCACCTCTTGATTCTCTTTCTCTTTCTGCAATGTTTTGTTCTGCTTTACTGATTTAAAAGTTTTCGTTCGGTTTCAATCAACAAACACTGCGCTGACCAGATCAGCAGCCTGAAACATGCGCTTGTCTGGCGGTACGGAGAACGAAGAATCACAACATAAAAAGACGGGAACAACAAGAACTATACGACAAGATAAACAAAGAAATGTTTACATATCATATTTTGCTGAACTTAAACATTTTCTCCATCATGTGAAGGCTTTCTTCGACTATCGGAAGATTCCACGAAGCTACATTGATGCAGGCATAGAGCGTCTTTTAACTGAAGTTACGGTTGAACGCATCGGTATTTCATCTGTGGGTTGCCGGACGTCTGGGCTAGACCACTATCGCTAGTTTCACCAGGCTATCCTTCAGGTAACAATATTCTATTCATGAAGGGTAAACCTCCACCCGGAGTTGCACTCGCGATGGTAACTGTCTATGGTACATTTTCTTTCTTTACTGTACGTACAACGAGTACTCTTGATTTTATTACATTATAATCCTTGGTGAAGAGCTCAAATCATTCTAATAGTAAAGTTGCAATATGAGTAAATCATGTAAGTCACATTTATTTTTTGGAAAGTAACTAGAATAGCGCCAAGCATGAGCACTAAAGAAGGATTTTTCATTCAATAAAACATCGCTCTTGATATTTTATTTCAGAAGATATACACTGGGATGGAAATTCTTCGGATAAAGTCGTGATCTATTGCCGTTCGCTGGAAAGCGATTAAGAAGATTTATCATTGCTCTACCGCTACGCTGTTATCAAACAACCGGAAGTGTTTAAGCGGGATGGCAACTGATCGTCAGGCTGATTTCCACAAAAATGTTTACGTGGCATTGCGCGTTCTCTTGTTGCAAACTACTCATTTTTCAATTCGTTTATTCTGTATGAACAATGATCTGGGTTGGCTTTGCTTTCTCTGGTCTCTTGCGCACAATGAATCACGGGCCTGTACTGCTCTTTTCGCTATTGAGAATATTGTGCGGTTTTAAAGGGCATTTTGTGATCTATTCTTAAAGTACAGGTATGTCATAAAGTAATGGGAGCCTACTAAATACACTTTCGAAATATAAATATCACACTCTTTAACTAAATCAATAATACTGAACAATCTTTAACACCAGAAATAGCAACTGTTGCGATTTCACTTATTTAAAAGTTTCAATTGTTTGTAACAACTGCGGGATTTAAACTTAATGCTTTATTTTTAACAGCACTGATAACAACTGTTGCTTAACGATATTTTCTGTTTTCCCCAAAGTACATAATACTTTCTTTTTCGCGACTATATAAATCTATGAAGTGCAACGAGAAGGCTCGTTCTTTCTTTATATTCTCAATTTTCAGTGGCAGTGTCCGCAGTATGATCCCAAAAAATCTCAACAGCTTTCAGATCTGTTTAAAAATTTTTTATACATTTTGAAAAGGTATGAAGATCTACTTTTTCTGTCCATGACCTTCTACTTTTGCGTGATAACAACGGTCTGTTTCACCTCTTCGCAGGTAATATGAGTGTTCTGGAGTTATATCTTGAGAATTGTAGTTCCGGCGCTACAGGCAGTGTCACGCTGAGGATGCAATTCAACCTCTACGCAGGCGGAAGTTTGAGTTCTGTCTACCAATTGTTTGTTCGATCTCTGCGGCGGAAGAAGATAACCTCGAACGAAGTTTCGAAAGAGGCTGTCGGTTTCGTTCAAGTACGATCAAAATCGAAATCTTTTGATCCCGGCTCTCAGGCGAAGAGTAGAGTTCAAACACTCTACAGGTGAAGATATTTAGTATGCTGAGTTCGTGACAGTTTTTCGAAAAATACCGCGGACGCTTTGTTTCATTGTCCAGGCACAGTTCAAGAGTAATTTTATCGATCGCGGCTCAAGCTTTGTGGAGATACAACAATAGCATTTCCCGTGTTTACACTTCATTATTTTAAAACTTTTAACAAAAATTATTAAAAGGTAATTGTTTTGCAGACAAAAAAGTTGTTTGATGATATTCGAAGGTGTTTGCACTATCTTTGCACCTCTAAATTGCTATTTTGCTGCTGCTCTAACCGTTCTGCTTTACTGATTCAAGAAAGTTTTCGTTTTCAGTTTCAATTCGGCTTACTGCGTATGCGTGAACTAGTAACGAAACAAACGGATCTAATCCCGCTATATATATATATGTATATGTATATATGTATATAGCGCAACAGCCAGCCAACCATATGCACATAGCAGCAACATAAGCAACAGTGACTATCAACTCGGCGGTTTGAGAAGATCTGAAGAAGCGGGGATGTACGTAACAAAGGATGATCCTTGTAATTAAGCGCATATAGCTCACTCACTATTACTTCGGAAATGGATTATACAAGAGTTCGTAATCCCAGACGCCTCAGGCGCTTCTAATACTAAGGTATAACGCAAACTTGTGTGTTGAACGGTGATAGACGGAAATTATACCGTAAAAGAAAAGTTTCATCAGACGAACTGACAATAAAATCTACAATAGATGAAGAAAAAATTGCGGCGAATGTGCATATTACTGTGAAGAATTGCGCAATAATGCATAACTACATAGTCGGTAAGGAAGCTTTCGAACAAAGAGCCGATGTTGGGCGTGTTTGAAAAACATACCAGCCCCACGCTCAATCAACTTCCTTCACAAGAAGAAGATTAGTTTACGTTCCTTTAAAAAACCCACGCAACTAAGAAGCTACACTGAGATACGAAAAATATAACCTCAATGCTTTTTACATCAGTGCGCGAGAGTTCACAAAAACATATTATTCGGGTCAGGATTGAGAGACGAAATGCACCAAAAACATGTTATGTTTTCGAGGCCGGTTCAAGTCAGATAGCAAAACTGAATTAGTGAACTTAAATTTTTATTAAGTGAGCACAGAATATTTGACCCGGTGACGCTGTTTACGATTATAAACTTATGCAAAATAAAAATCAGCTATTTAATCTAGTGACTGTATGTATGATACGTAGATCCGGACATGAAATAAGCAGTTCGCTGGAAACGATGTGAGGCTGTGCGAAAACCAATCACTAAGCTACGGGGTTCAACGGCAATACACGAGGAATAATATCCGGGAGATGTCACACCTCGGCGGCAATCCAAACACAATCACCAGTGTTCGCGCATGCGTAAGGTATTCACAAGCACGGGCTAATATCGCTAGTCAATCTACGTATCAGGCGGCATTCACCTTATAGGCGCGACGAAAGAGCGTCAGAGAAATGACTCGTGTCATTGAACTAGTGGAGATACTGCTTACTCGCGCCAATGATGTCCCAAAATGATGGCAATACTGAATTTCGCCAAGTTGTTGAATACGCCTATATATAACGAGGGCGCATTTCAACATGAATAATGCAATTTTAACGTAATAAATATAACATAGGTAATATAAACCAGTAAATACTCAAATACAAATTGTTTACACTATTTACACAAAATTCGTGACACTGCCCACTCTCTCGGGACTGCGTCCCGGCCATTCGCGGTAAATTATTTACGATCACACACACAAACTATTCACATAATAATCGCATATCATGGCTAAATCATTCCTGGCATATATGGCTACAAAACAAATCCAAATAATATAACGCGGGATTTGGCAAAACAAAGTGAAATTGAAAGAGAAGCGTCTGCATTGTTACAAAATAACCGATGACATGTTTTGACTTAATGATCTTATTCATCTTGGCAAAGATGCCTGAGGACTAACTATTACTCAGCGGATTCATTTTAATATTGTTGATTTAACGGCGTCATTCGGCCCAGGACGTGTGAGACACCTTCCATTGGTCGGCTGCGGGCTCATTCACTGTAAGCAACTAGATGATCGCCTTGCCTCATTCTTCATTTTCTGGAACCAAACCGACTAACTATGCAGAGAGACGATCTTTCATTCCTCCATCCCACAGCACAACATAGTATTGTGTGAGGTTTTCTTGACTCACCTCATGGAAACCGAAGCATCTGGGTCGGCTGAACAGCTGCGGGCAGACGAAGATCCCATCAAGACGGGATGAGAAGCTTAGCCGATGATTTCATGTGCTGAGCAAACACAGAAAACAACGGCCGTCTGCGATGCTGGATAGCTGGAAAGGCTGTTCAGAGTGATTCGATGAACTGCTACGCTTATGTTGAGGATGCTGAAACTGTTGTCTGGAGTTTCGTCGATATTTACAGTCTTGCAGGCTTTCGAATGGTTTCTCCCTTGATCAGATGCGGTATGAAGAGGCTTTCCCGATCGAGATCCTGTTGACAAGAGGCTTCCGCTTTGCACTGAAGTCTGGTCAAGGGTACGGTGGAAGCTCTCGAACCGCTTGGTGAAATGATCCATGTCAGGATGATATTGCCATCTGATAGACATTTGTCAAAAATATTCGTTCGAAGACGCTCCCGCATTATACAGCTGCAGTTTTCTGCGTGCAGCTACGGGGTATATCGTAACACTTTTTTCCCGTCATCCGCACACGGCCAAACTGTTTAAGGTCTTCATAACGGAAATGACCTCCAGGCTGAACTGCCATGCGCTATTCGGGGACTGTTAGCCGAGGTATTGTGCCGCACAGTGTTTTTCCGTCGAACTCCTATAAAAACTCATTCTCAGATGAAGAGTCACAGAGAAATATATTTCTAACACTTCGTGGGAAGAAGTCTTGCCAGCTAACGACTAACGAGTGCAGGTGGTTTGTGGCGGATCAGCTCGGGCGGACGATCTTTCCATTTCATCTGATCCTTTCGATTGCTATTTCTTGATTCTGTTACACTTGCCCGCGACGAAGATCTTCTTGTTTACTCGAGAACATGCATGCCCCTAACACTTTGATATTGTGATCTTCTTTTATTTAACCTAAAGTATATGCTTTGATATAAGATCTTTTGTTTTTTTGATACATTGATTCTACGTCTGTTATCAGTTTGTAATATCTTGGTTGTATAAGCATTTAGAGAAGGCCTATACCATGGATTTTCAAATCTTCATTTTTTTAAAACCATGATTGTAAGAGAAATAATAAGTTAACATCTCATTTATCAGGTGAGATATTCATCTACTCTACCAATAAATACTTTAACATTTCTCATTTATACAGGG